>CM071952.1:745000-777500 GCA_036784905.1 Acrossocheilus fasciatus
ACAGCTAAAAGCAGACCAACTTTCATGGTGCCTAAAACCTGGGGTTGAGGCAAACTGAACTATAACTTACCTGCTAGCCACCAAAACCAGCTTCATGGTACAGGCCACCGGTCTTGAAAAAAGTCTTAAGACTTAAATTTGATTTGAAAAACTCCGCAGCAACACTGGATAAAACATCTCCAGGTCTTGAGTTGGAGTTTCTACTTCCACTGATCTGTGTATGTGTTGATTGGCGATGCAGCGCTGGAAAGTGTTATTCTGAATTTTATGATAACTGTTCATTGTGGTTGTTATCAGTGTTGTTTAGTGTCCGCAGTTTATTCTGCAGCTAATGCTCTTTTCCAGGAAATAGAAGAGTAAAATATGTTCCCCAATGTGACGGCCTACTCGGACGTATTGTTTGTGTGTATGTAGAGCATGACTGAAGACTGATAGTGGCAGATGTAGAGACTGAATTACCATATTAATTAGTCATCCTTTAATCAGTCTTTTTAAAATGAGGCTTTATCAAAAAAGGAGATTTAAAATAATCTTTTATTGTGCATAAAATAATAGTTTTGCAGCACCGCCACCCAAAGTAGTTTTACTAGACTTTTTATTTAGAACTAACTTTGTGTAAATGTTCCCATTCAAATGATTATTTCAGCTGTTACAAAGCAGAATAACGCTGGGTATGTATGCACTCTCCATCAGTGGGTACACATAACAATATAAAAAAAATTGGCTTTCAAAATGTGAAGTTTATTTCAGATGGCAGAAGCTATGGAACATTTGTTGATGGGTTTAACAGACAATGTCTTGGTACTCTGGAGATTTTTTTATTTTATTTATTTTTTATCTTGGCAAATCAGTAGCAAAATGGTTACTATGTGTGGTTCCTGTGGAAATTCATGGATATTTATCATTTGATACCGACTCCAGTTAATGAACCAGTACTTTTTGCCATGAAGCTTGGTATCTTGATCCATTAGAACTGCGCCTGGGCACTTGCTTTGGTGTTGCCATCTCTCATAGACCGCATGCCACCCCATGAAAACATTTTTAGATCCACCCCTGTTGCCTTCTAGGAAAGCAGTTAGCTGTTGAAGTATGTTGAATAGAAAGGGAAGGTTATATTGGTTTGAAATGATTTAGCACGCAGACTGGGTGCCGGTCTGGAGATTATCTGTCTGTCCACAGTCTAAGAGGAGACAGTTTTCTGGTTATTAGTGGAAGGGACTTGGAGCAGCAGGCTGGGTATTCACTAAGGAACAGCTTCTGAGTTCTTTTAATATTTGGTTGGTAGTTTGTTTTAAATGTTGAAGATATTTGTGTCTTTACTATACTTTTTTCATATCTTTTTATTTGCAGTGCCACTGTATAATATAAAAATATCAGGTTTGATGCATCTTGTTTATGTCATGATTATTTCTTTAACGGTATAAGCTCAATAAAATGTAAAAAGTATGTTTTTAAATATTCTCTTCTGCATTTATCACAATGCAAATTTGTAAAGCACTATAATGCAATTAATGTTTTTATTGATGATACACATTGTGGCGAGGTTTCTTTGTTTCCATATGATTACGCTCTATCATTTTACAGCTCATCGCTCCATTAACCAATAACCTGATTGTTAGGAGCTTTGAATTTGTATTGCTTTTATTGAAATATAAATCCTTGCAAAAATTAGTTTATTTCTTAATAATGATGCGTCCCAGAAATGCATCAGAAATGTGGTAGCTTTAAGTTTAATGTTGCACAGATTTAATTTCCAGAGTTTTGTGAACAAGATGTTTCCATTAGAAGAAATATTCACCATATGTTTCTAACAATGATGAAATACAGTGTTTACAGCTAACATTTTAAAGGTCCCCATTGCTTTTTTTAATTTCAGAGCACATATATAAAATGAAATCATTTAATTAATACCAGACATATTTGAACATTATTACAGTTTTTGTTTTTTGTTTTTTTTACATACATTGTTGTCGAAAACCAAGATTTTGTCATCTAAAGCAGTGGTTCTCAAACAGGGTGCTAGTACCCACCAGGGGGCCTCGGCACACTTCCAAGGTGGCCTCAAGATGACACAAAAATAATTTAAAATAAGAAATATTAAAATAATTCTACTTAATGGGGGGGGGGGGCTTGGAGTCTGAGACCCACTTATCTACACTATTAATATTACAATTAACCTCGCCAAAATGGCCATCTTATCTGCTTATCTCAACATGATAATGGAGGAGGATGAAGAGGAAAGTTAAGGATGATGGTTATTCCCGTCTTCGTCAACCCAAATGTTTGCACCATACTTCTGCAGTTTGATGCTATGATTGGCAGTCACGATGAAAGACCGGTCGCTGGGGACATGGAAATTGAGGCAGATGACATGACTGCAGTTTTTGTTGTCGTTTTCATCTTCCACAAGGACAGAGACATAGATGGTGCCTTCCCCGGCAAAGTTACATGTCTCGTTCTCCGGCAGGTGAAGGTAACGGATCCGGGAGTCTGGTTTAAAAACCATCTTCGTGTCGGTGGAAATCTTCCCTGATCCTGATTGTTCCTTTTTTGATGCTGTACCTCCTAACTCTCCCACCACATTTACCACCATTTCTTCCAGCTTCATTTTATCCACTTCATAGAAAATCCGAAGATGCTTCCCGGTTGCGTTGGCCACGTGGGTATTTGAGCGTGAAGTCTCGTTCCCCATGTTTTTAAACGGGAGCTGGGAGGATCTGAAGTTTTTAAAGAGAGAAACAATGAAATATTCACAGGTATGCAGAACACCAAAAGGTTGTTTTCATTCAAATCTTCTCGATCTTAGTACTTTTTTGTCATTCTGTGGCAGGACTAGCACTCTACATAATAGATATTTGTCTATATGAATTAGTGCTTGGGAATTCTGGCCTGTGATTGGTTCAGAGGAGAGCATATAACAGATCATTATTCAACTCTAATAGGCTACAACAACATAAAAGACATTTCAAACAACTGTTTAGCAATTAAGGACTCTTTTATATTAATGTGTTCATTTTCTGTATGCAAAAAAAAGCTTTGTACCAAAAGTGATTACAGCTAACCAATGGAAATGTGAAAGAGTGCAATTTAACAAAATTACCTCAAAAACCAGGAAATGAAATGCCTTGTAGGAAGGTGTTGGACACTTTTTTCCTCGTTGAAGCAGAGACCAGGAGACGTTGGGATGTCTTTCAAGCAGAAGTTGGTCTTTATTGAGAACTCGCGGTGCGTCGCTGCAGTCGTCCAAGTCTGGCTATAGCTCAGCACAGCAGAGTTTATACCTTTCAAGGGATGCATAGAGGTGGAGACGATCTAAACAAAGCATGCGAATGCAGTACAGGAACCAGCCCTGACCTCATCAGCAGAACAGTGTCTTTCATAATCCCATCAGCCTGACAGTATCGTCCATACCTTCACATTATCATAGAGAGCATTCACCTTTAACTTAGGACCCTGCCCGATGGTCAAGAAGTGCATAAAGGCTGATGTCTCGGACACCCGGGCCGCCTGACGTGATCTTCTTAGAATGTCATCATCTTTACCTCAAAATGTAGAACCTAGATTCATCATTTTATCAATTTGTAATCCAACACAAGACACCGATCCTGTGGGAGAGTGGAACTCCCAAAGTATATATACTGTATCTACAGTGTATATAGAAATATATACACCGGCGGACAAAAGATCGGGATAATTTACAGATTTTGCTCTTATGGAAAGGAATTGGTACTTTTATTCACCAAAGTGGCATTCCACTTATCGCAATGTATTGTCAGGAAATTAATAATGTGAAACATTAAAAAATTCAGAACTTCTTAAACCTCAAATCAAAAAATCCTCCGCGTGCAGCAATGACAGCGTCGCAGATCCTTGGCATTCTAGCTGTCAGTTTATCTACACTGTAAAACATTGCTGTAAAATCTACAGAAACTTACTGGCAATTTTGGTTGCCAGCAAGACTGTACATTTACAAAAGTTGTGAAAATCAATAATTACAATTGTACTGTAAAAATACAGCAAACTCTTGCATGCTGTAAAATTGTTGTGATGGTGTGTGAACATTTGGTTAACATTTCATTTGGGTCCACTGAGAAGAAATATTTCTGTGTATAGAACTGCAAACACTTCATTTAAGTTACTAAAAACATGGCTTTAACTCAAATGGTTGCAGTTTATCATCAGCTATAGCACACATGCATGTGATAAAGCACTTAAAGAGATCATCACTGTATCAGCAACTCTACAGTCTTTAAATAAAGCAGCAGAACATCAGTGTTTGCGGCTCATCATTGACTGAAGCACAGGCTCTACTCTCCACCGCAAAACTAAATTAAACTAACAGATCTCTCTTGTGCAAAATAATACAGTTCAGTTAAATATTTACTCTCCTTACAGATAACAGCTGCTGTTAACAAGCAGAATCACTGAATGAAAGAGAAGCAAGAACTACATCTGACTTCAGCCACAGCCTTAGATGAACTCAACTGAAATACAAGACATCATTAAATCTCTCAAGATCTGATTAAACAACTCCACAAACAGCATTACCAGCTTCACACATTACAATCTGACTTTATTTCTGTCGTATCTCTACAAACATTATTTGAGAATCAACAAAAGTTTAGTTGTTTTATTGACAACGTTTCGTTTGACCTCACCATTGTTTTAATTTTAGCTTTTTTCTGGCTGTTATAACTATGTTTGTAAAGCGTATTATAGCAAGAAAAGCCAAGGAAATTTGTGACTGAGTGGTTTTGATTGATTATTGATAGCGATGTAATTATCTAGTGGCCTGATTCACTGATCTCATTCAGATGCTGGTCTTTAAAGACATGGTGTAGCTTTATTGTTAGTTTTGGGTGCTGTTGCCATGGTGAATCGTAATTGTGGCTTTTCAAAGTCGTTGTGCGCTAACAGAGTCAACATATTCAGAGTGGATTGAACTAACTGTGTTCAGCTGTTCTGAAACCGTAAACTCAGAGTTTCCTATTTTGGGGTTTGTTAACCCAGAATTCAAGTTTTCACTCAGGGTTTGTTGAACCTCCCTTCGGGAATACACCCCAGGTGAACAGAATCACACAATCAGACACGAGGAAAACTAGGTCACAGGCACATGAGGGAGGAAACACAACAAAACAGTCCATATGTGTGATAGTTGTCAGTATAGCAGTCTATTTTATCATTTTCAAAGGCTCATGATCTTAGATGTTTAACGTTGCAGTGCTGTGTTGTTCCCAGAATCAGCCACAGCATCAGTGCCAGATCGTACAGCTTGGCCCATCATATTCTAACCAGCTGCACCCGCTCACACTCGTTAAGGAATCAGTTAAATGCTCACCCAGTTCACCACCTCATTGTCTCGTCTTTCACTGCTCAGTGTAGGGACTTGTCTGCTAACCTGGATTTTGGATACTTGCCTTCATCATTCCTTGCACTTCTCTCACTGTTCACCTGCAGACGTCTATAGCCAAGCTACGTGGTGACTGAGATTTAGACTGCTTCTGTTTACCTGCACATTCGCTGCATCTCAAACTCCAGGATCTGCATATCATTGTATCCTCTTCTGTTTGTGACAGAAGACCAGACCAACAACAAGATGGACTCATTTCCACTAACCTTCCACCTAACCCTCTATTTGGAGAACTGAGCTGCGTTTCCAAAAAGCATTGTTAGCCTAACCTGATCATAGCTCAATTGGTGACAATGGGTCTGCGACGTATTTAGGCTTACAATACTTTTGGGAAACACAGCCCTGGTCAGTTCACTCTGGCTGCGTTCCACTCCACTTTTAGACATGCACTCGTGAACTTCCCTCAGCACTTCCCCTCGGGGACATTCTGAAGTGCGTTCCACTTCGTGAAGTGCACGAGGGAAGTTTATATGGACAGACCCTTGACCCCTTGATTTTGACCGAGGGAGCGAGTCTGCTTCATATACTCACTTCAGGCCGCTCCATAGACCACAATGTAACACGATTATGACGTCATCACTGTGAGTGTCAGGCATTCCAGGATGTGTTCAGCATGCAGTTGCCAACCAAATTACCACCTTCACCGGCCATGGGACTGCGCAATCGACCTACTGCCTGGAGCCACCTCGCCCAGGAGTAAAGTTTATACCTATACTCTCTCCAGCCATCATCGTTAGCCCCATTCAATGATCCTCACAGACAACCAAATTGCAGAAGCTACCTGTACTGAACCAGCTCCGTCAGGAGGTCCTGAGGGGCTCACATACTTACCAACCTCTCTGAGAGTGCCCCTCATGGACTTAGGTCACACCTCTCTCGGATCTGGGCATCCAGGAAGACAACAAACCCTCTCGTTCCTGTCCCAGTATGATCCAGGATGTTAACCACTATGTCAAGGGCTGTGCCATCTCCAAGATGCTATGACAGTTCCCTGAGGGAAAGCTTCTGCTTCTGCCCATGCCTCAGAGACCCTGGTCCCATCTCAGAATAGACTTTGTCACTGACCTCCCTCCATTAGATACCTATACCTGCATCCTCGTAGCAGAACTACGATCTACCTGAGGACATCATCTCAGACTGGGGTCCTCAATTTTGTCTCCAGAGTCTGGAAGTCTTTCTTTTCTACTTCTAGGGGTGATGATATCCTCCAGTCATCATCCTCAGTGAAATGGGCACCGGATGGCAAGCAGACTGCCACTAGCACAACCATCAGAACAGAGTGGTTCGTTTGCGGCTTTTTAAAAATGCTGGTGTAACAAGGTTCAGAGAGTGGAAGGAAGAAGACAGGGTCGCCATGACTGGGACTCGTATTTCATTTGACTTTTCCAAAACAACACAAAACACTAGCGCTCGATGCGCTTTAAACATTCAGCAAACTCCAAATATAAACTTCCGCTCCAGCATTCAGTCTCCCAGCTTGGTACGAGTTCCCAGTCAGTCTCTCTCTCTCTCTCTCGCCAGCCTCCTTTTCCAGTGGCATTTATCAGGTCTCTCCATGCCAATTACTGAAACAAGACACAGGTGTTTGTCATTTGCACTTGCCCCAGTAACGCACCGCTCGTCTCCTGTCTCTCCCTCCCGCCGCAGACCTCGCTGAACCACGTCCCCTCACCACAGCTGGGTCGCCGGTGTTTTGTATGCATTTGACCAATCAGTGTACACTTACGTCGCTGATGGTTCCTTTAGACGCTACTCTGAAGTAGGAGCTAATTTAATTCTCCCAAACTGAGTTTCTAGGACTAAAACTGTTCCTGGTTCCTGCGGTGCGAACACGCCAGAAAGTGGGAACTTCCACCAATAATTCTAGGAACTATGAAAAGGTTCCTTCGGTGCAAAAGCTCACCCAGTTCACCACCTCATTATCTGGTCTCATCTTTTACTGCTCAGTGTACAGACTGCTTACCTGGATTTTGGATGCTTACCTTCTTCAGTCTTCATCATCCCTTGCACTTCTCTCACAGTTCACTTGAAACAGATTTCTATACAGATTTCTACAGCCAAACTAAATAGTGACTGAGATTCATACTGACTGCTTCTGCTTACCTGCGCATTCCCTGCATTTCAAACTCCAGTATCTGCATATTATTGTCTCCTCTTCTGTTTGTGACATGTGTAATGTGTGTCTACACAAGAATAATCAAGGTCCATTTGCAAGGCATTGTCACAGTTTGGTATCTTTTTGGTATTGGTATTTGGTATCACAGGCTGATATCGGAACTGATTAATTAATGTATCTTAACATTTATCTTAACATGCACAAACTGTTCCACTTTAAGTCAACTAACAAGAGTTAGTAAGGAGATTTATTAGGTTTTACACTAGTGGATGTTTAACTCATCTTTACATACTTCAACAAAATGGATAAATGTAAGCAACTTTACAAAACTTGGAAAATATGTTTATTGTATTTGATAGTTGAATATTACAGGGTTATAGTATAAACATCACGTGTCTGAAATATTGCAACCTGATCTCATGAGAAAACTTAGTGAGTTTATGAGGCGATATTGAGTAAATTCAATATATTATTTTGACATGAAAACCCCACCCCCAAACATAACCGTCAATAGGATCGGATGAATTCATGCGAATTAGCCACCAATTCACTGAAATGTAAAATCATCTATGAATTGCCATGAGATGCTCTGACCTTCTATAGATTCATTACCTGTCAAAGGCTTCATTTATAGAAGACAAGGGCATAATTCACAAAAACTAGCCATGATATTCATCATATGAGTGTTATGAAACCTCCGTGTATTTCACACGTGTGTTTCTGTAGCTCTGTGTGGATGTCATTGTGTTCGTATATATATATCTGCACAGGTCCCACATACTGGAGTGTGTTCTTGGGTTTTCATTCCATCTGCGTGTGCTGAAGCGAAAGCAATAACACATCTTTTGTGAGGCTGGTATTACACACTTTTGAAAGCAATAGTTTAAGCACTTCAAATAAACATGGAGAGCAAGCATACCTGGTTCTTGTTCATGCAGGTGCCACAGAGACATCCGATCAGTCCGTTGACTACCTGTGCCAGCAGAAGCACAGCCTCCAGAGTCCCGATGATCAGGAGAATGGAAAACAGGACCACGTTCCACATCACCACATTCTGCGGCCGCACACACACCGCCCATGACGTCTGGTTGAACAGGTAACTCTCTCTGAATGGAGGAAAGCAAAGATGTGAAAACAGAGTATGTTCCATGTTATAAGCAAACAAGTTCTGCCAGAGAGTTTTGTGCATTTCTGAGAATGAGATTTTTTTTCCCCTGCATCACCACAGATGCACATTATATAAACTGTATAGTGTACAAACAAAGAGGTAAATGTGTGTGCTGTTACTCTGTAGTGCTGTTTAGGAAGGGGTAGATGAAGATCCCGTCTCCTGTGTCACACAGAGGGCCGTCCTGCAGGCCGACGGCGGAGATGATCATACAGTACAGAGCTCCAGCAACACCCAACACAGACATCAGCATGGACAGCATCATCTGCAGCACACACACACACACACACACACACACACACACACACACACACACACTTCAGTCAACTGGGTTGCTTCTTTGCCAGGGTCAAGTGCAGCCTACTTGAAAAGTGTGTGTGTGTGTGTGTGTGTGTGTGTGTGTGTGTGTGTGTGTGTGTGTGTGTGTGTGTGTGTGTGTGTGATTTTGTTGCTGATTCAGATGAAGTTACTGTTCACAAATGAAATAAAAGGCAGCCCTTCTGCATCTGAAGATACTTCCAGAACTTGTTCGGATAAATTCAAAGAAATAAAGTTTGATTCAGAAAAGAAGATTTTCTCAACACTTCTGATGGATGCTATGCTATGTTTAATTAAAATTTTTGATTAAGAAATAAATTTGAGGTTAAATGATCTCATTTTGTGTCTCTGGAAAATAGTCATCTATGACACCGTATTATGCTGAATATCAACGCTTTTTATGTCTATTTGTTAATGAATTGTATTTGTGGACACATCTGTGTTTTTAGATTTGTGGAGTAAAACTTATAGTTTTTATTTTGAAGTTAAAAGCTTCTATATATACAGTATATTCTATAAGTCATAGAATAGATGTATATTTTATATGAATCTCTTTCACTGGGATTCTGCTTTGTCTGTCATTGGTTATTCAACTAAATAAATGAACTAATTACATTTTTAAATAGAATAGCTGTAGTATTTTACATTAATGACGTTTTTAGAATTACATTAAAAGTTTACCACAGTAGTGATGTTCTCTTTGATTTTACAGTTTGTGCTATAATAACAAAATTAACGTTATTTACTATAATAACACACTGGCTGATGCATCATCCTCATCATCCTGCAGATGCACTTTTATCTTATTTAAACGTATATCTAAAAATATTACAGTAAATGCACAGTGTTCTTAAGAGGGGCATCTTGCCCTATATTATCCTATTACGTTCACTTATTTCAGCCCAAAAATGTCACTAATTATTTCTGTTAACAAAGCTTTTTACATTTTATTACACAAAATACTTGATTCTGACAGGTCAATCTAAATCATAAACTCTCGTCTAGTGCTGTACAAGTGAATTCTTACCCAGCAAACGTATCTTTCCTGCATCGCTGTGCTTGTGTTCCTCTGCTGTCCAACTCCAATCAATACTTCACTCATTCATTTGTTAATGATAGTTATTAGGTTATATGACTGACTGCATGTTATCTTTAACAGCAGTGCTGCCCATCATTACTGCAAAGTGTGCTTGCATTAGTGTGACAGGTTTGGTCTTCTAACTATCTGACACTCATTTATTGTAAGTGAAGTTTGAAAAGAGCACTATAGAAGAACCTACACATTTCTGAACAAATTTTGAATAAAGTCTGCAGACACAGATATAAAGTGCATGCGTTATCTGTTGAGAGATGAAGTCAGTTTCTCACCCCGCATCTGTTTGCACAGCAGCTGCCCTCCAGCCCCGCGGCCCTCATGATCGACGCTGGCAGAAACGCCTGCAGAAATCACACAAACACAGTCACTCGCTCGCTCGCTCGTCCGTCCTTCACACACTCTCAGACTCACCAGCAGTCCTGCTCCGATCACCCCGGGGAAGAACCAGATCTTCTCAGTGATCTCCTCGGTCCTCCACACCTCACCGTTGGGAAAAAACAGCAGGATGTTTCCAACCACGGCTAAGAGACCGAGCGAAAAGAGAAGGTCTGCGGTGCATTTAGCACATTTACCCGTACACATGATGACCTGATTTAGATTCTCACTTAACCTGTGAAAGAGACGTGTCTTGCATTGAAATCATGAGCCAGTCATGAATCATGAATCAGTTATATAATATATGCGACCCTGCAGCACAAAAGCAGTCATAAGCAGCACAGGTATATTTGTAGCAATAGACAACAATACATTGTATGAGTCACAGTTATACAGTTTTCTTTTATGCCAAAAAATCATTAGGATATTAAGTAAAGATCATGTTCCATGAAGATATTTTGTAAATTTCCTACCGTAAATATATCAAAACTAAATTTTTGATTAGTAATATGCATTGCTAAGAACTTCATTTGGACAACTTTAAAGATGATTTTCTCAATATTTAGATTTTTTTGCACCCTCAGATTCCAGATATTCATATAGTTGTATCTAAAATATTGTCCGATCCCAACAAACCATACATCAATGGAAAGCATTTATTCAGCTTTCAGATGATGTATAAATCTCAATTTAAAAAAATTACCCTTATGACTGGCTTTGTGGTCCAGGGTCACATACGAATGATGAGCAACATTCCCTTATTTACAGTAATTTTCTTTACAGCAGGATCATATTCAGTCTACAAACTGCTCCTACCATAAATGTCACAACTTTTCACCTGAGTTCTGCTGTTCCACTTACTTCTACTCGCTGACTTCAGTGTGGACGAGAGAAAGACGGTTCTTATAGTTTCTGTCGAGGCTGGTAGTTAGCGAGGGTTGGCGATGAGCTGTGAAGTGATGAGAGGTAATGTTAGCGTGAGCACATCTGACACACACAGCTATCTGTCCCTGCGGTCAATCACCCCGCTTTCAAACACACAACACTCACTATCAGTAACGGCCTCTGTCCACATGTTTGAGATACAGAGAGACTCACATGGAAAGAGAACAAAACTAATGTATAGGCCTAGTGTTTTTTGAAAGCGATGGTAACACTTTACAGTAAGGTTCCATTAGTTAACTATGTTTAATGCATGAACTAACATTAACATTGAGCAATGCATTTGTTACAATATTTATTAATCTTAGCTAACATTAATACAGCGGTTCATTGTTAGTTCATTTTAGCTCAAGACCATTAACTACATTTATCAATACAACTTGTGAATTTAATAATGTACTAGTAAAGGTTGGAATGTTAACAAATGGAACTTTATTGTAAAGTGTTACCTAAGTGATTTCGGACAAACGTTCCTAATCTCAAATCTACGAGACCCGAAATTCTTATTATGTATAATTTATTATTACTAAATCAAATGATACCTAAAAATGTTAATATGATAGAACCACATCATCAAATGCCATTTAAACATATAACTTCTATACTTCTTCTACATTATTTCCTCCTGTGGTTGTATATTCAGTTTTCCAATTCAAACATCAAAGATCATGGAATGAGCAGTGTCCTGCTTTCATGAATGTAACACAGATGTCACAGAGAACACTGGCTCCATCCAAACAGTGCCAGCAAGAAGAAGTTTGTGAATCCTTCAGAATTACCCACAGTAAACGTCCCGGTGTTAAATCAGCACCACTCGGTGTACATATGAGAACCACCAGCAGGGTGTTAAAAGTAACACCGAAACAGTGTTAAAGTTAATTAGGTACTTAAGTGGTTCTTTAAGTGATGATTGCTTGATTATTGAAGACACCTGATGATAAAAAGCAGAATCACTGAATGAAAGAGAAACACAAGAAGTCAAGTCACCTTTATTTATACAGCGCTTTTAACAATACAGATTGTTTCAAAGCAACTTTCCAATATCAGAATGGGAAAATAGTGTGTCAATGATGTAAAATGACAAGATTAAACACTCAATTTTCAGTTAAAGGCATTTCATTTAGATATTTTTAAGACGGAAAACTGTGCTAGAAACATGGCTTTCAAATGAAAGATTGCTATCGAACAGCACACCTAGGTTCCTGACTGATGAAGAAGAATTGACAGAGCAGCCATCAAATGTTAGATAATGTTCTAGGTTGTTACATGTGGGGTTTTTAGGTCTGATAATTAACACCTCTGTTTTTTCAGAATTTAGCAGTAAAAAATTACTCGTCATCCAGTTTTTTATATCGACTATGCATTCCGTTGGTTTCTCAATTTGGTGTGTTTCACCGGGCCGCGAAGAAATATAGAGCTGAGTATCATCAGCATAACAGTGAAAGCTAACACCATGTCTCCTGATAATATCTCCCAAGGGTAACATGTAAAGCGTGAAAAGTAACGGCCCTAGTACTGAGCCTTGAGGCACTCCATACTGTACTTGTGATCGATATGATACCTCTTCATTCACCGCTACGAACTGATGGCGGTCAGATAAGTATGATTTGAACCATGCTAAGGCGCTTCCACTAATTCCAACAAAGTTTTGTAGTCTATTCAAAAGAATGTTGTGGTCGATAGTGTCGAACGCAGCGCTAAGATCCAGTAGAACTAATAAAGAGATACAACCACGATCAGATGATAGAAGCAGGTCATTTGTAACTCTAATGAGAGCAGTCTCAGTACTATGATATGATCTAAATCCTGACTGGAATTCCTCACAGATATCATTTTTCTCTAAGAAGGAATATAATTGTGAGGATACTACCTTTTCTAGTATCTTTGACAGAAAAGGGAGATTTGAGATCGGTCTATAATTAACTAGGTCTTTGGGGTCAAGTTGTGGTTTTTTAATGAGAGGCTTAATAACAGCCAATTTGAAGGTTTTGGGGACATATCCTAATGACAATGATGAATTAATAATAGCCAAAAGAGGATCTATGACTTCTGGAAGCAGCTCTTTTAGTAGTTTAGATGGAATAGGGTCTAACATACATGTTGTTGGTTTAGATGATTTAACAAGTTTATAAATTTTCCGGGCTGCTCTCTTTAGGGGGTGCGAGTGTGCTCATTATACCACGGTGTTGGACACTTTTCCTTAATCTTCCTTAAGTGTAAAGGAGCAACCGTATCTAAAGTGCTAGAGAAGAGAGAGTCCATAGTTTCTGTTACATCATCAAGTTTTTCTGTGCTGTTGGATATGCTGAGGAATTTAGATAAATCAGGAAGATTATTTACAAACCAGTCTTTTGTGGTAGAAGTTTTTGTGACTTCCAGCCACAGTCTTAGATGAAATCAACTGAAAAGACTTGAAATCTCTCTTATTACAAACCAGACTGAATTTATTTCTCTCATTAGTCTACAAATCTGAGAATTAACAGGTTTAGATGATGTTTTATTGAAAATATTTGGTTACCATTATGGTGATTAGTGTTTAGTTCTTATGTTAGGTTTGTGGTCTTTATAACAGTGTTTATGAAAACATAATTTGTTAGAAAAGAAACCATAAACAAGAGTGATCAGGTGACATAGTTTACACCAGGCATCCTCAAATCTGGCCCACTCCTGCAGACTTTAGCTCTAAACCTAATCAAACACATCTGAGCATGCTAACCAGAGTCTTCAAGATCATTAGAAAATCACAGGTAGGTGAGTTTGATCAGGGTTGGAGCTAAACTCTACAGCAGATTGGCCCTCCAGGGAAAGATTTGAGGAACCCTGGTTTACACCATCAAGAAGAAGTCTAGCCTTCTGTGGCATGAAGGTTCTGTTGGTGAAAATAACTTAACAATGAACAACCACTTTCAGTTGGTGATGGGACTAGACTTCTTCTAGATGGTGTAAACCATATCACCTGATCACTCTTGTTTATGGTTTCCTTTATAAAGCATTATGTTTACATAAACACTGTTATAAAGACAACAAACTTAACATAAGAGCCAAGAGTCAAACTGTCCAGCTAAAGCTGGTGGTTCTCGTATGTACACCGAGCGGTGTTGATTTAACACCGGGGAATTTACTGTGCCTGGATTTCTGCATTCATTTCCTATAAAATGTGATTTAGGTCACTGACAAAAACAAACTGATTGAATTAAAAGCTCACAAACAGCTGTAGTGTTCCTTTTTGTTGTTGTTTAAGACATTGAATAATCATTCACAGTGGAAAAATTACGTGAATCTCCATGCTTTACTTCAGAAGGTAAATCAAAGTCATATTTTCAATTAAGGACATGAAATTGAAAGTATATGTATAGGTGTCCTTCAAAAAATAAATTAATAAAATCAATCAATCACAGGACTGATCTGGGCCATGCACTTCCCAATAACAATCCAACAATTTGCCATGATGCAAACATTTGTACTACTATAGAAAGATGACAGAAAATTAAGAAGAGATGAGCAGAGACACAAACTGAAACACAAACTAGCTAATTGTTTATTTGAATGAAATCACACAGTATCTTAAGCAGCTATAATCTGTAAACACTCCAGGTTTTAGGACATTCTCCATACTATATGAATCTACTAATCCCACAGAGACGATGCAGATTACGGGTACAAAGTGCTTTGGTTTTTGTTGAACAGTAAAAAAAAAACAACAACAACACTTATTCATATGATCACAATGACACATAAAATGCATATCTGTGCAGATGTAATTAAAGCAACTGACACACATCAAATCGGTGAAGCAACTAGTGTCAGTTACACTTGGGCCAAATCCCACAATACTGTAAATTGGCTTAATGGTATAATTAATTCAATTCAACCTCTGAGAACAAACAAACAGAGAGAGCATTACTATTCTATATATATATATATATATATATAAACCTTCTGGTGTATCATTACAGCACTGAACTTTTCACAGTTTGTGTAAAGAAGTCTTGTTCAGTGTTTTATTTGTTCTTATCAGCTCTGGCAGCGCAGGAGGACCGTTTCTCCTGTGATTTCGATAGACCACTTTAGACATTCAACTAACTATAAGTAAATTGTCAACTACATGTCAACTAGCAGTCATTAGAGTATTAGTAGACTGTCTGCTTAATATCTGCTAACTCTTTATTTTGATGGTCCACCAACAGACAATCTACTGACTCTAAGCAATGTGGGGGAAAGTTTCTTTAAAAAGTAATGCATTACAGTATTTAATTACAGTAATTACACTATTGCATGACTCCCTAAAAAATGTAACTAATTGCGTTACTTTTTATCGAAAGTAAGGCATTATATTACTTTTGCTTTACTTTTTCTCATCTGGGCTGGGCTTGCTTGTTTGTTTTCAATATAAAAAGGTGATCTTTTTGGGAAATGTAAAAGTGAAATGAATACGCCTGAGGAAATGTAAATTCACATCTGTACAGTAGAGCAGCTCAAACAAAGCTTTCAGCTGTGCTGCTGTTCTGGATTACAAGAAGAAAAAGACACAGGAGAAGAGAGTTCAACACTCCTCAGTAATAATTCGTTTTTTCTTATTCATATGGTTGAACCGATCTCAAGGTCAGCAGCAAAGACATTGGCTAATAAAATGGGATTAAATACATAAAGGACATTTGTGTTTTTTAGCATATTTAATTAGCCTTTTTCACACTTCCGTGTTTCTAGCCTCAGGATTGGTGCTAAAAGTTGGCGTAAAAGTTTTTCCGGTGACAACTTAACAAGAATGAGTTTGAGAATCAAAGTCTTTTCATACAAATTAGAGATTATGAAAATGCTTGAACTGCCGGTACTTTACTCTACAAAGCGCAAACATTTCATAATTAACTTTTTGCGTCAGCTTGGATCATCAAATACAAGTGTGTTTAATTCTAAATGGTGGCAGTTATAATTCAGTTAGCTTTGCTGTTCTGTCCGTATGGTGCTGGCTGTGCATTATGACTCTCCACGTGAATTTTTTTTCGATATTATTATTATTATTATTATTATTAAAGTAATATTGTATTTTTGGTAACACTTTAGAATAGGGAACACTAATTCACTATTAACTACGACTTTTCCCTCAATAAAGTCCTTATTTGCTGCTTATTAATAGTCAGTAAGGTAGTTGTTAAGTTTAGGTGTTGGGTAGGATTAGGGATGTAGAATAAGGTCATGTAGAATAAGGTATTAATATGTGCTTAATTACTACTAATAAATGGCTAATAGTCTAGTAATTTGCATGCTAATAAGCAACTAGTTAAGAGACCCTAAAATAAAGTGTTACCGTATTTTCTACTTGCTCTCATTTCTCATTATTAACGTGATGGTTTAAATGTACATTGCATAATGTGCTCTGGGAAATAAATATTAAACAAGAGACGACTCAGATTCATGACTTTATTCCTATTGTATCAGATTAATGTTGTTGTGTTCGAAGACTATATATGAAGAATAGAAACCATGCGGCGCTATGTTGGGCGTATTATCTCACGAGTCAGCGGTCTGAGTGGCATATGAGTGACAAACATGTAGTTGCAGAGTTACTTATAGTTAGTAGAATGTCTAAAGTGGACTATCAAAATAAAGTGTGATCAGAAACCGCAGATAATACACGGAAATGAACATGACATTTTTAAGCAGAAGACTAAAATTGTGTTTAAAATGTATTCCAGTAATATTTGTTTTATTTACAACTTTGAACAATCATTTTTACATTGTTTCATTGCACAGTCGTTGCACCTGTGTCTCCAGTCGACTGCAGTGGTTTTGGTCAGGGCCGTGTCCTATGGCAGGGAGCAGTCCGCGGGGTCGTGTGAAGCGGGCAGCAGGTGGCAGCTGAAGGGCCAGCTCAGACTGAGCAGGGTCAGGGTTTGACTGCATTGCTGCTCAGCGCTGGAGCAGACGGACTGACACGGCTGCAGGACTCCGCTCTGAGCGCTGCAGTGAGGAACAAACACACCACACACCAGCCGCCGGAAAGACTCGAAACAGCCAAACTCCATCAGCACCTGCAGTCACATCACACAGATGACAAACGGGTTCGGAGGAGTTGCTCAGAGTCACTGCTTTCATTCTCACCCTGTACTTGTGCAGAATAGAAGCAGCTTCTCTCTGGTCAGAAATAGACAGCCAGATGTTTGGAAAGGACGTGAGATTGTAGCTCAGACCTCTGCACATTTCAACCTGGATGGGTTCACAAGATGAAGCTGAGAAAAAAAAAGTTAAAAAAAAGAATGTGAGAAGCACTTGTGACTATTAAAACAACAACAACAACTAAAAAGCTACTTTTGAGCCTGGTATTTCAGCAGATAATGTAGATTTACCAAGAGCCAATAAATACTGCACATACTGCTGAGCCATATGGGCTTTATGCTGTTCCTCACTGTATGAAATGTGTAAAACACTTTTAAAACAAAGATGACATTTAAAGGGGTCATGAACTGCCTCACTTTTTTATTTTGTATAAAATACTATAAGGAAAACTTACTGAAACTTGGTATTACGAGCACTTCCTCTGTCTGTTTGCCTCTTTAAGAAGAATCGCTTTATGTGTTCCCCAATTGTAAGTCGCTTTGGATAAAAGCGTCTGCAAAATGACTAAATGTAAATGTAATGAAAACAGATCCAATATAGTCGCACAGCATCGTCTTTTCGTTTCAATCTTTCTGAAAATCCCATGTCGAATTGTGTCTTGTTTGTAAACGAATCCCAGAACTGAGTTCTTACTGATGCAGTCTGGATCTTCATTAAAAATAAAGTTCATTCACTCTTTCCTAATATTGGGAACAGAAGGAAGGCAACGCAAACATTGTTTTTCCACAGCTTGGCGCCGCACAGTGTCTTGTTGTCTTCAGAGCATCTTAATCGTTCGGTTTCTGCGTAGAGCTGTGCGTTGCGCTCTCCTAAACACTACAGCTAAACAGGCAGTGCTGTAGAATCGGTGGGCGGGGCTAATCAGACAGTGATGTAGATTTGGTGGGCGGGGCTTAACAGGCAGTGATGTAGAAGCAGGTGTTGATGATCTTCTGCGGAGGCGGTGCTTATCCACACTATTACATCATAAAGTAGCACATTCCACAAGCTGTGGTTTTGGCAGATTGGAATACAATACAAGCTGTTTTTAGTCTAATGAGAAAGTTTTATAGTACAATGACCTCTTATATGTCAAAAGATCAAGGGAATTTTGGTTTCTCAGTTCATGACCACTTTATAATATATAATTTGAATAAATGATTATGCAAGAGATTATTAGTGCAATAGATTTATAGATTTAACTGGCTGAACAATTAATTCTGGAAGGGATTGAAAGGAGTCAAAACAGCAGGAAAAGTCCTCTCCAAACTGAGGCGTGTTCTCACTGAAAGGAGGGTAGGTGGAGTTAATGCAGTGGTGCTCGTCTGCGGCGTCTGCGCAGTCGCTCCATCCGTCACACAGCCAGTCCTGGTGCAGACACTCCCCGGAGCCGCACGCAAACTCTGCTGGAGCGCATGTTCCTCAAAGCAGAAAGCAGTGATGCAGGGAAGAGTCACAATCTCACAGAGATTCACAAAATCTACTTCATGAATCGCGGTGAAATCGTAAGGCACTCACTTTCTGAAAGAGACACGGCCCTAAACGATGCATAAAAGCCACTGTCTGCAACACCTTCATCTGCCACAAACAGCACAGTCATCACAGGACCAGAGGAGGTGAGATCAGGAGGCAGAGCCGGCCCACAAAACCTGCTCAGAGAGACAGCGGGACGTCAAGCACTCGCTATAAAAACAGCAGAAAGCTTTCTGTAAACAGATATTGTGGGACACAGTTTCAACCCTCAATATTTCAAAAGTTATGAACACTTGTCACGGTTCTGGTAGTAAAGCAGGGTAAACGTTTAGAGAGGCACATGGGAGACCATAGCTGACACTTAAAGAAATGCATCATCACAGTCTCGATCACTCCAGTACAACAAATATGACACACAACTAAATCTGCCTTCCTCAAGATAATGCTCGTGATGGAAATGTTTTGAGTTCTCTGCATTCCTTTTGGATCGGAACTTAGCAACTGTTGCTGAAAGTAAACATTTTAAAGCAAAAGGTCTCTTTAAACCCAATCGGTGTTGTAGAGGCAGCGGTGCAGTATTCTCACCTGCCCAACACAGTGTTTGCATCGGCGTCTGCGCCGTCATGAACCTCCACATAGTCAAACTCACACACATCCTGTGTTTCCAGACTCAAGTTCTGAAAACTCAGTCTAATCACTTGTCCGTCTTCCACAGAGATTTGCCACGTACACAACTATGAGAGAGGTATAATTAATACAGATGTGATAGAAACAGTCATGATGCTGAAACAAATACTAGTTATTTAACAGCTGGTCTAATACATTAATTGATCAGTGCATAGCCAATTTAGATAAAACTGCATGCGAATTTAATGCGATTTAGCATTTAGATTCAGGAAGTGATTGACAGAAATAGCAGCTGATGAAATCATTCACCTGTTGATGTGGGTAAGGCTTTGGATGGTTTGGACTGGACAACGATCCATACTCTCCTGTTATTTTTCCTCCACACTCTAAGAATCAGAAGATTGAAAGACAGAATCATGATATCGATTATAGTTTTTACTTTCAAGCGAGATAAATGACTGAAGTGTCATAGTTTGTGTAGTGACGTCATTACTGTAATTACCCTTGTGTTTCTGGCTGCAGTTGGCTTCGTCTGACCTGTCCTGACAGTTTGGCTGGCCGTCACAAACAGACACGTGTAGCAAACAACGACCGCCGTCACACATGAACTCTTCTCTGGAACAGCTCTCTGATCACAGATATAAAAGAAAAAACTAGTATAAATAGTATAATTTGGCTAAACCATATTTTTATAGCATATGAAGTTTTTAAAATGAAGTCTATTTCATTATTGTCATCCTACAATACAGACTACTACATCCACAAATATAGAAGTGTTGGTAACACTTTATAATACTGTTCCATCATTAATGAATAACTACTGAGAACTACTGTTTACAGGTTGATAATTCATATGAATAATACATCATGTATAATTAATTCTAAAGTGAAGGTCATGGTAACACACTAGTATGACTCAAGTATTACCAAATCCTTCAGAAGGAATTACTCATTATTTGGGTCAGTATTCTAAAGTGAAGATCATGATAATTCTCTAGTATTGACTGAAATCATTGTAAGCTTTTGAGGGTTTTGTCAAGTATTGGATAGTAATTATTCAGGAGTTACTACATACTTCTAAAATAATTGCAAATTATTTGGATCAGTATTCTAAAGTGAAGTTTGTGATAACTCCCTAGTAATTACTGAAGTCATTCATTGCACACTTTTGTGGTTTTTGTAAGGTCCTGGTTAGTAATTCATTTAGCTAGATTTGGTAATGCTTAAATCATTACTAGTGGGTTACTGTGATCTTCACATTAGAATACTGATCCAAATAATTAGTAGTTTCTTCAGAAGGATGTGGCAACACTTGAGTCATTACTATACAAAACCTTACATATATCTCAAAAGCTTACAATGACGTCAGTCAATATTAGACAGTTGTCATGCTTTTCACTTTAGAATACTGATCCAAGTAATTAGTACAACCCGAATTCCAGAAATGTTCAAATCACATGAGCTAATATTTTATTCACAATAGAACATAGGTAACATAACAAATTTTTAAACTAAGAAATCTTACAATTTTATGCACAAAATGAGCTCATTTCAAATTTGATGCCTGCTATAGGTCTCAGAATAGTTGGGACGGGGGCATGTTTATCATGTTGTAGCATCTCCTCTTCTTTTCAAAACAGTTTGAAGATGTCTGGGCATCGAGGTTATGAGTTTCTGGAGTTTTGGTGTTGGAATTTGGTCCCATTCTTGCCTGATAGCTGCTGAAGAGTTTGTGGTTGTCTTTGACATATTTTTCGTGTAATGATGTGCCAGATGTTCTCTATAGCTGAAAGATCTGGACTGCAGGCAGAACAATTCAGCACCCGGACTCTTCTACTATGAAGTCATGCTGTTATAATAGCTGCAGTGTGTGGTTTTGCATTGTGCTGCTGAAATACACGTCATCTGGAGGGGAGCATATGTTGCTCTAAAACCTTTATATACCTTTCAGCATTCACAGTGCCTTCCAAAACATGCAAGCTGCCCATACCTTATGCACTTATGCACCCCCATACCATCAGAGATGCTGGCTTTTGAACTGAACGCTGATAACGTGCTGGAAGATCTCCCTCCTCTTTAGCCCGGAGGACACGGCGTCCGTGATTTCCAACAAGAATGTCAAATTTGGACTCGTCTGACCATAGAACACTTTTCCACTTTGAAACAGTCCATTTTAAATGAGCCTAGGCCCACAGGACACGACGGCGCTTCTGGACCATGTTCACATATGGCTTCCTTTCTGCATGATAGAGCTTTAGTTGGCATCTGCAGATGGCACGGCGGATTGTGTTTACCGACAGTGGTTTCTGGAAGTATTCCTGGGCCCATTTAGTAATGTCAATGACAGAATCATGGCGATGAGTGATGCAGTGTCGTCTGAGGGCCGAAGACCACGGGCATCCAACAAAGGTCTTCGGCCTTGTCCCTTACGCACAGAGATTTCTCCAGTCTCTCTGAATCTTTTGATGATGTTATGCACTGTAGATGATGAGATTTGCAAAGCCTTTGCAATTTGAGGTTGAGGAACGTTGTTTTTAAAGTATTACACAATCTTTTTACGCACTCTTTCACAGATTGGAGAGCCTCTGCCCATCTTTACTTCTGAGAGACTCTGACTCTCTAAGGCATCCCTTTTATAGCTAATCATGTTACAGACCAGATGTCAATTAACTTAATTAGTTGCTAGATGTTCTCCCAGCTGAATCTTTTCACAATTTCTTGCTTTTTCAGCCCTTTGTTGCCCTCGTGCCAATTTTTTTGAGACCTGAAGCAGGCATCAAATTTGAAATGAGCTCATTTAGTGGATAAAAGTGTAAAATTTCTCTGTTTAAACATTTGTTATGTTCTCTATGTTCTATTGTGAATAAATATTGGCTCCTGAGATTTGAAAGGTTTTTAGTTTTCATGTTATTCAAATTTGTAAAAAAAATTACAACATTTCCAGAATTCGGATTGTAGTTCCTTAGAAGGATTCGGTAATACTTCAGTCATTACTAGTGGGTTACCCTAATCTTCACATTAGAATCAATTATACATTATGCATAATTCACATTAATTATGAACCTGTATACAGTAGTTCTGAGTAGTTCTCCAGGATATATGAAAAAATAGTAGTTATTGATTAGCTAATAGTGAACAGCCAGTTTCAACTGAGTGCTATTACTTAATAAATCATTAATCAGAGTTTCTTGTTAGTTAATAGTAGAGAATGTTAACAGTGCATTAGTCATTTGTTCCAGTGTAGTTATTCATTAATGATGGAACAGTATTCTAAAGCCGAAGTGCCTTCCATAGCATTATTGCCCGTGTTTTAAACTATTAAAAGAAACATGATGTTCTGTTTGTTTCAGTTTTACTTACTCTGTCCTGGTAATATAGTATGATACTGTGCAGTGAAGCCATTGCCGCCAATACTCCCGTCAGAATGAAAGGACACCAGCACGGTGCTGCTGTTTGTGTTCAGTGTAGGTGGAGCGACGCTGCCACAGAATCTAGGAAGAAGTCAATCTTAACTATTCACAGTTTGAGCGCAATGGCCAAGAACAGCCCTGTACAGCAAAATTATTCAATAACTCAGTTGTTTCTATATATGCAGTTTCACAAAAACTCCATAAGATACATGTTTAAGAGGTTATGTTAGAATATGTGTTAGACACACATATTCTGCACTTAAGTGAGTTAACATATATCTTCATTTGTGTTTCGAAGATTAACTAAAGTATGACATAAGGACAAGTAAATTATGACAGAATAATCAATATTCATTATTCACATGCATGAGTTTTGCTCCACACTCCTTTCCTCTACTCCAAGGACACATATATTGTTTTATATTTGTTTCTGTGTTTCCAGTTCTTTTCAGTTTGTTTTTGATTATCTTCACCTGTGTCTTGTTTAGTTTCTTGTTTACTCCTATTGTTCTCCCTTGGTTTTGTTGGTTATTGTCTTGATGTTTTTAGTTTAAGGATTTGTACTTTTCACTGTCAGTAGTTGTGTAAGTCAACAATGTGTAGTCTTTTTTCATGTTTTTTCATGTTCTACCAAGATATATTTTCATTTATTTCTCAGCAAAAAAATTTGAAAGATGATGCAAAATGCACCATCTGGTAAATTTCTGACAGCTCCAGGGCATTTGCAGAAATACAGATCAAATACAGATCTAAGGGCAGCTTTTTAACGATAGAAAACAAAACATAGACAAAGGCAAATCCAGGTAAGACAGAAATACATGAAACAACTCACAGTGAAACACAGGAAAGCCAGGGCTTAGGGGTAACTAGGTTAACAGGACATAGGTGTGAACAATAATGAGGGAAACCAAAAGAACTACAAAAGGACTACAAAATGAGAACAGGAAACCAAACAACCGAAACTTCAGCATAAGAGTGCAAAACAACACACCAAATAGGGAACATGTGACACAGAGGTTGTTTAACTGAATAAAAAACTAAATAAAATGTCAATCCAGACTGGCAGATGTTAGTTTTTGCACTTTAAAGGCTTTTTAAACTTAAATGCAGCTCCATGTCATTTCTGATTGTCGTTTATGATTAAATAGGGTGAGCACACCTTGTGACAGCAGATGTCTTCTCCGTCTCCTCTCTGACTTCTAGCCAGTCAAACAAGCAAGGAGAGGGTCCCTCGACAGCCAGAGAAGACACGTGGATCTGCACGAGGAGAGGCGGAGACACCCTGATCACCCACACGCAGTGAGAGTCCGGAGGATACGGACCGGGGTGATTGGGAGAACTGAGCGTCCCCCAGGAGTCTGTCAGCACGCCGCCACAGGCTGCAGAAACAGACGGGAAGCCATTCATATTGAACAGACAGGTGAAAAAACATATGCATACAAAATAGTTAGTGCAATTGTAATTTACAACAGCATGCATTTGATTGTGGATGCTGTGTATGTTGATATACAATTAAGCAGAGGCCCTGAAATACACAGTCAACCAACATTTATTCAGACACCAACATTTCTCACATTATATCTCAGTTTATTTGCTATAGTTTAGAAAATGGTAATAAAATATGAGAAGAACTCAGAGTTAAACTGTGTCAGAACAAATTGATCTTGATAATGTCAAATAACTTTGATAGAAAGGTATGTAATTAATTGGGATGAGCAGCTGTCAGCTGATGAAGTTAAGAACACAATTAGATAAAACCAATTTAGCTCAACCAATTACCAAGCAATGCTTCATTCTGTTCAGTCTGTGTGGAAAAAGCTTGCATTAGCAATTAAAGAAAAAACACAGCAAAACATGATCGGGTCAAAGTGTCCACTGTATGAAGAATTTTTGTGTGTAATATAGCACAGTTTAATTTTGCTGTCCTCACTTACATAAATTAACTATAGTGTCCTGCACCCACTAATTAAAAAACAAAAAAAAAATTAAATCTGTCATTTTTGGTTTGACTGTATTTGGACACTTGAGTCACACTTAAAATGTCCCAATAAACTCAACTTTAAATGGCACTTGGGTTGATATTTTGTAAAGAAATGCAAAGGCAAAGACGTTTGGGTCACTTTATATGAAATGGAGTTAGAAGACCATGGACTGACTTGTAAAGAAGGTGGGCTTTTTTCCGGGCGGTGGGGGTGTGGAAGTGTTCATGGGATGAGCGGCAGACGGACTCAGAGAGAGATTCTGTGAAGATCTGTCTCCAAACCGAGAGTCTAAAGGGAAAATCTCTCCTTTATTCATCTTAACGTCTGTGAAAAGAAAGAGTAGAACAGTGACGAAGCAAATTTTCCCTTTTCCATTTTCCCAAATTTGGTACATAACAGCTACGAGGTAAGTGCCAAAATTAATTAAAATAATAATAATACCTGTCAGGTTTCTCAGTGAAGCTAATAGCTGCAAAGTTTTTAAGGTTTTTTGTGAGAGGAGGTAAATGAGCTACGGGCCTGATTCAAACTTTCATTCTTATGAGAACAAATACACTGACGTGTCAATGGCCAAAGCAACCTATTTAATTAAAACAGAATTTTAGGAATCTTTGGGACCTGTATGAAGCTATATTTGGCTAGTAAAAAATCACTTGTGTTGCCTTTATGGCATTAAATAAAGGTACAGCAACTGGAAAGCATCTTTACATGCTTTAATTGTGCTGACTTGTGGCGCACTTAACAACTCTCGTGTGGCAAGCTGAACTGAAGGAGAAAAAACCTGATACAAAGAGAAAACCAAGGGAATCGAAAGGCCTTTGCCAGACATATATATATATATATTAGAGTTGTTTGGGGTTACCCTAAACGTCCCTCGTCCACTTCACAAAGTGGAACGCGCTTCAGAATGTCAGCAGAGATTCCCCCGAGGGGAAGTGCTGAGGGAAGTTGGCCAAGACTACTAAAACACATAATAACCTTGTGGCAGCACTCCACAAGACTAGCTTCATTTACCCAGAAAGTGACCGGCTGCAGTAACCCTGTTTTCAGATCTGGGCTGGTCATGTTCTTCAGCGGCGCTCTCTGTGGTGTGTTAGTGGTCAGTACTCTGCACTGTGCCTGCAGCAGCAAGCTTTGTTTATGGCAGGTCTTTCACTTTCAGGGTGAGCTTCACTGAGACGCGTGAACCGTTCCTTCCCATGCCTTTGGTTGTCTCTTTGTACAAGAGGCTATTTTCCTTCCACACAAGAGTTGCCTCAATGGGATACAGAAAGAGAAAACAAAACGCCCCTGTTTGTGTTTAATCTACACCTCTGGTGTTTAGAGGTAACGTGCAGTTACTAGCTTGAGCCCGCAGACAGGCACTATTACAGGATACTCTCTGAAAAGAGTCATGTGGTATTCAGTGTCTGCTTGGTATTCAGTGTCGCCTCACACAGCCCCTCCTGTGGCAGAGCGGTAGCGTGCCGTGATCGTATAGTGGTTAGTACTCTGCGTTGTGGCCGCAGCAACCCCGGTTCGAATCCGGGTCACGGCAGGTTTTACAGGATGCCTTTGAAATCCAGCTCCATGTTGCAGCCCTGAGTTTTTGTACACTGCCGGTCCCTGACATGCTCTGGGTGGTTTGCCGTTTGAGACGTGTTTGAGAGCCTCTCAGGCTTGAACCCTGCCGATAATGGGAGGATTCCTCTGTCATGCCTTTGGTTTGTCTCTGTGTACTGTTTGTCACACAATATTTGCCTCATTAGGATGCATGAAGAGGAATCGAAATGCCTTTGTTCAGTTCCTTCTGTTTGTGGTTAATCTGTAGCTCTGTTGCTTGAGAGCAGTTTGTAATCACTAGGTGTCAGTACTCACGCTGACTCTCTGCTATAAACAACTGCGCCTTTGATGCACGTTTACAGTAATACTTTGATGATACACGGGGCAACTTTTTTTTTCAACACCATTAAAGCATCTAAAGATGATTTCAGGATGCTGTGCCTTCATTTAATTTGAACTCACTAAGTATAGCTTCAAAATATGCAGGTGACAAAGCAATGAACAAATACTGTTTTCACAGTCTGAGAGACTGGCATAAAGTCGGCTTGACGTTTGATATTCGCATATTTAGGGACCGTCTCTAAAGTTACATGCGATATTGGTATACATTTTTCTAAGTTCAGTAGCATATGTAAGGGATAATCAACAGCTAGCTGTGCATTAAACGATTTGAATGCATGACGTGGAGGCGAAGTTCATTCAAATCATTTAATGCGATTAATATAGAAAGTGATTAAACTGACCTGGTTCAACATTTTTGATATTTATTAAAATACACCGTAAATCATATGTAAAAATTGCTATTTTTCAGTACCGAGTGGGCTCAAAAAATAGCAATTTTTACAAATGATTTAAAGTAGATTTGAATAAATATCAAAAATGTAAAAGGTGTGCATTATAGCTGACTTCTAGATGAACAGTTTACAGTTGTTTTTATGACTGTAAATCATGCTGCTCATATGCTATTGAAGTTAGAAAAATGTATACCAATATCGCATGTAACTTTAGAGACGGTCCCTAAATATGCGAATATCAAACGTAAAGCAGACTTTATGCCAGTCTCTAACAGTGCTTTAAGTACCTACAAGTATTTCCAGACAAAAGCAGTGTTTTTTTTTTGTTTTTTTTTGTTTTTGTATCTCAGCATTATTTAAATTTGAGTGTTATTATTAGCTTAATAAACTGCATTTACACTAATGAACACATGTATTTAGACATATCATATGTTGTGACTTTATAAGAAATGTAGCGCACCAGAGAGTTTATCAGTATTATCAATGTTGCTGTGCAATCCAGGATGACACACCAGGCTCTGGAGCACGAGCCCGGATAGCTCAGTCGGTAGAGCATCAGACTTTTAATCTGAGGGTCCAGGGTTCAAGTCCCTGTTCGGGCGAGTGGTTTTTGTTTTGTTCATTGGTACATTTTGCTGTTGAGCTCTCTTATTGGTCTACCTTGGCATCATGCAGCAAGGCATGAGATGAAAGGACATGGCAACACAGCCAGTTTGTAGGTGTGTGGTGAGTGGTGTTAAAGTGATGGACTACACGTTCATTGTGGTCTCCCTGTGCAGGTTTGAATCCTGATGACTGCTTTGTTTTATAAAGTTGGCAAGGTCTCAACCAAAAGCAAACTCATTCTGTCAGTCACTTTAACAATATACTCGTTGGGAAGAGTCACGTTGGGAAAGCTAAAGAGTACAAGCTTGTACGGCAGGCTGGTAGCTCATGTGATGGTAGAGAGTTCAGCAGCCAGCCGTCATTCAGCCCCAGGTTTACGGGGTGTTGTGCTCTGGGTGCTTGAGTGATCGGAGACTGGGAGCCCGAGCTCTCTGGATTGACCCCTGCTGATAATGGGAGGATTCCTCCGTCAGCTTTGGCTCGGGCGCTCCGGAGGGAGCATTGTGCTGATACATTTTCTAATCTCTAGGTGTCAGTACACTCGCAGTGCAGTGCAGCAGACTTGCTCTTTGCTATAAACAACGATGCCTTTGATGCAAATTGAAGTGAAAGTGAAAGTGACATGACACGTGGCCAAGCATGGCGTCCCTTACTCAACACTCTGTACCCTGCATTTCACTCATCCAAGTGCACACACACAGCAGTGAGTGGTGAACACACACAAACACATCGTGAACACAGCAGTGGACAACCATTTGCTGTGACGCACGGAAAGCAATTTACAATGTTAAGAGCCTCACAGCTCAACACTATTAAAGTACGTAAAGATAATTTACAGTTGCTTTGTTTTTATTTAATACAGCAAAGGCAACGCAAGCAGTTTTCAGCTCGCAAAGTATAGCTCCAATACACACAGGTAAACAATCTGCAATACGGTAGAACTAAACACAAAGCAATAAACAAGGAGTGTTTTCACAATCTAATAGTCCTTTAAGTATCTATAAGCATTTCCAAACCGATCTGATGGCAATTTGTACATTTTTGACAAGCTGGCTAATTTGTACGATTTCGTACGACCTCACTTGTACGAATTCATTCAATTTGTGAAAAATCATACATATTTTATGAGGTAAAGGACCACAACTAACCCGCCCCTAAATTTAACCGTCACAGAAATCGTACGAATTAGCCACCTCGTATGAATTCACCATGAGATGTTGGTATTTCCAGACAAGAGCAGTGAGCTTTTTCTTTTTCTCATCATTATTAACATTTTACTATTATTATTTATATTAATATTAGCCTAATACTCAAAACTCATCTGTTTAGCTGTGCATTTGTCGAATGAGCGCTGTGCTACGTCCAGACTGACTGCACTATATATAATCACTTTCTATTCTTAACTGTTTTAAATTATTTTTAAATCAATTTTTATATCTTGTTTTTATAATTATTTTTTAATTCCTTTTTTTTAATGACTTTTTCACTTCCTTTTATGTAAAGCACTTTGAATTATCACTGTGAAATGTGCTGTATAAATAAACTTGCCTTGCCTCGTCTAATAGCGTGCGTTCACACTAATATGCATGTGTTTTTTGACATAACAGATGTTTTGAAACAGAAAGAAACATGGTGCATTGGACTTTTTTCCCCTCCCACCAATACTATTAATGTTGCTGTGCAAACCTGTGCAGCTCACACATGACTCGCGTAAGAGCCCAGATAGCTCAGTTGGTAGAGCATCAGGCTTTTAATCCGAGGGTCCAGGGTTCAAGTCCCTGCTCGGGCTGACAAAGCAGGACCTTTTGCTGTTGAGCTCTGGCTGGTCTACACTGGAGCAACACCACAAGGCATGTGGACATAGGAGTATAGCCTATTCATAGTAATGATCGAGTGGTTAAGGTGATGGAAGTCTATTGGGGTCTGTGCTTCAGAGGAAACATTGTTCTGATACCTTTTCTAATCACTAGGTGTCGGCACACTCGCTGACTGTTTCACAGAGTGCAGCTGTCTTGTTCTTTGCTACAAACAACAACACCTTTGATGTACAATATTCTCTCTGAAAAGAGTCATGTAGGTAAAAGGAAAGTTTTGTCTGCAAGCTAAAGCAGGCAAGTCTGCTTGGTATTCAGTGTCACCTCACACAGCTCCTCCTGTGGCAGAGCGGTAGCGTGCCGTGATCGTATAGTGGTTAGTACTCTGCGTTGTGGCCGCAGCAACCCCGGTTCGAATCCGGGTCACGGCAGGTTTTACAGGATGGCATTGAAATTCAGCTCTGTTGCCACCCGTCATTCAGCCCTGTGTTTTTGTAGCTTTATTAAAGTTGGTAGCTGTTTGAAGGCAGTTCTCTCTGGTGGTTATCATGTAACGTAAGGCTGAGTGAGATATCCCTCCCCAGATGGACAGGGTATGAAAGTGGGGTTCCTTGCTCCCCTTTTTTCTAGTTGGGCAGCCTCCCCTGTACTTAGGGTCTTTAGAGTACCCAAGGGTTTCTCTTCTAAGGGTGATCCCCTTCCTGGGGTTTGAGGAGGTAGTTTTATCAGAGCCTAACATTTTTGGGAGAAAGTAGCTGTCTGAGGACAGTTCCCTGTTTTGATAGCCTATCAAGTAAGTAATATTTATTTCTAGCACCTTTCAAGAGCAAGTGTCACAAAGTGCTTTACAACAAAAATGTAAAATGAAGAATAAAAATTGATATGACAATTAAAAAAAAAAAAATCAGACAAAGGCAAGTTTGAACAAGTGAGTTTTCAGCTGCTTTTTAAAAATGTCCACCGAGTCCACAGATCTCAGTTCCAGAGGAAGAGCACTCCACAACTTGGGAGCAACGACTTCAGAGGCACAGTCTTTTGTCTTCAGTCTAGAGCGAGGAACAACTGGCCGGATCTGATTTGAGGATCTCAGGTTCCTACTAGAGTTATAGGGTTTCAACATCTCTTATATAATCAGGGGCTTGACCACGCAATGCTCTGAACACCATCACGATCATTTTAAAATGAATTCTAAATTTGACAGGGAGCTAATGTAAAGAAATTAAAATTGGGGTTACGTGAGATCTATTTGATGAATTAAATGTTTAGCAGAAGCATTTTGAACCGTTTGAGGGTTGAATTACTAAGACAGGTAAAAAGAGAGTTGCAGTAATCAAGGTGGGAGGAAATAAATGCATGCTGTGGACACAACTGGCCTCAATTTTGCGATGTTTCTCGACTGATAAAAACAGTTACGAACCAAATAATTCAGATGTTGATCAAGACCGAAGGCTTGTCCCATATGAACACCTAAATTACGAAGGGTAGGTTTAACAGAATGTGATAAAGAACCAAGACTTTGCAATACTTTTGGGGGAACACCAACAGGAGCCGAGACAAGTACTTCTGTTTCTTCAGGATTTTAAGCTGCAGTCAGTAATTGTTTTTGGTTAAAAATGATCCGAAATCAATATTTGAGCAAGTACATAACCAGCCAGTGTTCAAAACTACTTACTTTAGCCCGATTCACAACGATTAGTTTATAATAATGTTTTCTAATTTGAGTGGTACGGGTAGGTTTTCTCGTCATTACGTCACGTCTGTAAACATCAAGAAGTTGTCCCGGCTAGTAGGATATCGCATGTGAGGATCCTGCAGGTGACAGATCGTTTATAGCCTTTTCTCACAGCAGCTGGAATAATTAAATGTATCATTTTGATGGCGGATTGTAATCCAGAAAGGATTATGTGTTTATGAAACACATGTGAATGAAATTAAATTATATTCCAGTTTTAAATGTGCTTTCTGATTACAGATAGCCTGGGATTACACAAGATTTATATTTTAAAAACAACCAGCTTGAAGGGACCATAGTTCGCTTTTTGGGTTAAGATAATTTCTTAATATGCAATTTCAATGGCATGACAATTAGATATTAGACTGTACAGAAATTGAAATCTACACGCTAATACACACTATACTCATTGTCACGCAATACTGATGTTGTTAGCATAAATAATTTGAGAATAAAGTATAACAATAATAATAATTTGCATGGTTAGATGTGATATGAGCTAACCGATCGTTAGATTTAATTACCAGTTGTAGCGTGATTTCTTGTAATTCTTTTTTCCTCAGTTGGTCAGAACAAACGTGGCAGACTTGTTACTTGCTTGTTCAGATGGCAATATACAGTGAAAATTCTTATTTGGGTCAAATATTCCAAGACGCAGGCTATAATCTGTGATTCCTGAGTACAGTATCCACACTGGTGCGGTGACTGACCGACACACATACACCTCAAAACATTAGATTCATCCGCACTCGAGCCGTGCCGGAGCACCGGAGCACAACCCGACGCACGGAAGATAATTCCGCACAGAGCTGCAATTCCAGGTTTTCAAACAGAGATGGCGACAAAGAGGCAAAACTTATGGACTGCAGCTTTAACTGTAAGTAATTATTTGCCATCCAGACTTTAATAGAGTTTATACAATTTTGTAATTTCCTGAGACTTAAAAGAAACATATAGTTGAATATCATCTACACAGCAATGATAGCGAATGCCTTCAAAATG
>CM071952.1:782500-812500 GCA_036784905.1 Acrossocheilus fasciatus
TACAGTGACCAGACTGAGGACATCAGCCCCTGGGCTCTTAATCCTCGTGTTAAAGGGGTACTTCACCCAAAAATGAAAATTCTGTCCAAACCCGTAAGACCTTCGTTCATCTTCAGAACACAAATTAAGATATTTTTGATGAAGTCCGAGAGCTCTCTGAGCCTCCACAGACAGCAACCCAGAAACATACGGACATCAGAAAACCTGTCCATGTGACATCAGTGGCTCAACTTCAGTTTTGTGAAGCTAAGAAAGTATTTTTTTTGTGCACAAAGAAAACAAAAGTAATGACAATTCTTTCTTTTTGCACCCTCAGATTACAGATTTTCAAATATCTCAGCCAAATATTGTCCGATCCTAACAAACCATACATCAATGGAAGCTTATTTATTCAGCTTTCAGATGATTAATAAATCTCAATTTCCCTTATGACTGGTTTTGTGGTGCAGGGTCATATATTACAGTTTCAGGTTATGTTTTAGAGTTGGTAATGTCCCACACAAACTGAGTAATTGTCCCACATTTGGTTTGTTTGGTGGTGTGGTCACTCTGTGTCTAGGACCGCAAGCTCATCTGTGGCTTCTGCCTGACCTTGGGCCAGCACCAGGGCCACGCCATCGATGACCTCCAGACGGCCTTCGAGAAGGAGCGCGGGGCCCAGGGCCGGCTGACGGAGGGGCTGAGGGGCCGGCGCTGGGAGGAGCTGTGTGGTCTGGCCGAGCGCCTGCAGCAGGAGAAGACCCGGAGCCAGGCTCTGCTTCAGAGCGACCGCGAGGTCGTGTCGCGCTTCTTCCAGGGCCTTGACCTCATCCTGGCCCAGAAGGAGGAGCAGTTCACACAGGCTCTGGACCGGGCGAGCGCGCTGCTGGCCCGCGCTTACGAGCCGCTCATCCAGCAGGTAATAATAATAATAATATTATTGTTTAATTTATATAGCGCCTTTCCCAATCTCAAGGACACTTCACAATGACAATAGCAAATAAACAATCATTTCATACATAAATGGACAATAGGCATTTGCCAAGTCCAAGACGTGCGACTGCAGTTGCAGTGCAAACAATCAAATACAGCAGAGAGCCATAACAGTTAAAGAAAAAACATATTAGCTTCAAGGTCAGATCTAGGGGCATTAGTTATGTTTTTTTGTTGCAGGTGGGGGACCCACAAGATAGATTTCTGTTTTTGTCAAATTCAAACAGAGAATTGGAGTTAAGGCAGGTCTTTAACTCATTGATGCAGTCGGATGAACAGCATCAGGTCGGCAAGCAGTGTATATCTCAATATAATTTGTCTGAGGGGCATGATGAAAATAATAAATAATAGTGGTCCTAGAACTGAGCCCTGTGGCATACCCTGTTTGAGAGGGACAGTGGGAAATTCATAGTAATGCATGGTGCTGTAGTATTGTCTGTCTGTCAGATTGGAGGAAAAGAATGCAGCTCCTGAGATGCCAATATCTGAAAGGGCATGAGCAATAGTTTGAGTATCAAAACCTGAGCTGAGATTGAGCAATAAGAGTATGGAAAGATTCCCCGGGTCACCAGAAAGGAGGAGTTTGTTTATAACCCTTACTATAGCAGTATCAGTACAGTGTTGTGAGTGAAAACCTGACTGAAATATCAAAATGATCATTGAGAGCCAGAAATGACTGCAGTTGAGTGGCGATGACCTTTTCCATGATTTTTGCAACAAACGGTAGGTTTTCTTGATTGGGCGATATTTAGCGTAGCCAGTTGGGTCCAGATTTGGCTTTTTAAGAATAGGAGTAACAGCAGCAGTTTTGAGTGACACTGGAACAGCGGCAGAGACAGGAGACATGTTTACAAGATGTGAAATTGAAGCAGAAATGACAGGTTCAGTGTCTCAAAAGGAATGTTGGTGCAGGGTCAACCAGGGATTTCTGTAGTCAAGGAGAAGTTTGGATAGGCCGAGCTTGCTCAAGTAGAAGTGGTCAGTTGAGCACCAAATGTCCCACCATAAAGTTTTTTTAATGTCCCGCTAAAAAAGCAGAGCACGTCATCAGATTCTCATTGACAGGTGAAGGACATGCAGGAGGAGCACAGTGAGCTGATGTCGCTCAGCTCCAGCGTGGAGAGCGAGGACAGTCCGCTGGCGTATCTGGAGACGGTGCATCAGCTGAGGGAGCGGGTGGACGCTCTGATCCAGACGCCGCTGCCCGAGGTCCCCAGCCTTCACGTGGCTCCGCGAGCAGAGCGCTTCTTTGAGGAGCACTGGTCTGATGTGACCATCAGAGGTCTGAGAGACGCTCCTGTTCCTGAAATCTCATGCCATACGCACAGGTGCTCGACGGCCAGTGCTCAGGCCGCTGATGGAGCTCCGCGCCGGCGTCTTCCTTCACCTCCAGCAGTCGTGCTGCTGCTGCTGCTGCTCATGCTGGTCCTCACAGCGCTGTGTTTACATTCAGTGTGTGGAAGCGCTCTGGGGTTCCCTGGTCTCTTTCATGCAGTGGAAAACGTTTCAAGTGAACTCACCCAGCCACTCCATGAGATTGGGACGTTCTTCTGCTGTCTGCTAAAGAACATCAACACCAAATTAACTGCGTTTATTTCTAGTTTTGGAGAAAACGCCTACCAGCATCTGCTCAGCTTTCTCAAATCACTGCACTAGTGTTCAATGCTGGAGATATTCAGCCTGTGAAACATTTGAGTCAAACAGGTTTGTTTGTACAAACCATTCACACATGTTCTGCTCATTCAAGAATAAGGCCAATTATGTACAAACACTGCAGCTCATCTTTGATACAGATTTAACCCACACTGAACGCTCATCATTTGCAGGGGGCCTGATATGCCTGTGTTATTGTAACATTCATGTACATATGCTAAAGTTGTGTGCACAAAAACGTCAATAACATCATTAGATAAGAGAAGTATTGCACGTGAGTGGTTTGAAAACATCCGTAAATATAAAACCATTATTTATACACAAAGCATTCTGAAGCTTTGTGATGCAGTCGCAGTCTGATCTAATACAGCTAACATCAATTTTAACAGTTGCTTTGTGAACGCTGCATTAAATCGCGCATGGATTACAAAACACTCATGTAATCATCATCAGGACCCATGTCTCGACCCCTTCAACATCTGCGGTTCACACAACCAGTGTTTTTCAGTTCAGAAGAATGTGTTCTTGTTTATTTTAAAATCATGTGATTTATAAAACAGTTAATAAAAAAGATGAGTAAATCTATAACTGCAGTACAAATAAACTACATTACCCCTGATGTCATCTTCCCACCGCTTGGCCATTGACTGCGTCTGAAATTGCATACTATGAGTAGGTAATTTCTGAATAAATAATTGCTTCGCGACCATGAAAACAGTACATTCTATATAGTATGAATGTTATCTGGATGTGCTACATTCGTATATAGTATGCACTCTTCAGAATCACACTGGAAGTAGCAGGTCATCTGAGTACTTTCTGCTTGCTATTTTTTGAGCACTGTGAATTCAGACATACTTCGTACTGTTCCTCACCTACTATATAGTAGGGAAATTTGTGATTTCAGATGCAGCCATTGGGCTTGTAGATATATGGGCCACACGGACTAAATGAGCACAATATTAATGTCGAAATTAATCTTTCAAGACATTTGGGACCTACTTTTCATCTTAATTGTAAGAACTTTATATGCATGTCTAATTTTTTCTACTCTTTGTGCTACTACAAATGATTACTAAAAAACTAACTATTTGCACTTATACTTATTGTATAAAATGTAAAAATTGAGCATCTTTTTGCTTTTTCAGATTCATTTCATTCCTGATTTAATTGAACAGCTTCAGAGCTGAAGATGAATAAAGCTCTCAGAAACAGCACTGTTCTGGACCAATGCTTTCTTCTGGCTGTTCATCACGTGAACTCAAACGTGAGGCTGAACATTATTGTGCTTTAGTTTATACAGAAGTATCACAAAACGCCAAATTTAATGTTTATTTAAAATATTCAACTGCAGTGCAGTAAAAGCATGATAATATTTCATGTGTCACTATGTAGTATAAAACAGCCATTTTATTTAAAAACAATAAAAGAGAGAGCAGAGAATGAATGAGACACATAAAAGATTTAAAGACAGAGAGAGAAGTGAAGAACAGACAAACCATCAGAACAAACGAGTGATTAACGGTGTATTTGCCCTCCTCACGCCGTCTCGATCTCACGCAGGACGATGGTTTTGGGGTTGATGGCCACATTCTTGGTGGTGTTGTGTGTCTTATAGATGCCGATGAGACGGTCGGCCATCTCAAACATGTTGTTCCTCAGGGAAATAATGATGAACTGAGCGTTCTTGGTTTGCTCCTGCAACAATGTGGGAAAATTCAGCAAACATGTTAGAATTTGGGGGCAAAAACAGTGAAGCATTGTACTGATTTCCTCTATAACTGACGGTAGTTTTCCTGAACTTGTTAAAATCAGCAATGACTTCCTTGTAAATTTGGTGTACTTTTCAGGATTACACTAAATTCAGTTTTGCCCAGTCATTTAAGAAATGTCCATCGTTAGTCGTTCATTTGAAGCATTAGTTGCCTAATTGCACGTTTATTAATAAACTATGTAAATCATAATAATGAGCCTTAATTGCCTACATAGCCTAATAAGTGTTTAAGTGCACGCATAAAGCTTAACACGCACACTGGCAGAAGTAATGATTATGAATGTGTCAGAGAAAAACAGCAAAGAGACTGCATTAACATTTTAATTCATTGATAAACAAGTGCTTTCTTTGTTTTCTGTTTAAGAGATGAAGTCGGTGACACCAACTCGTCATCTCCGCAGTAGTGATGCATCTGTATGCATGTTTCATATGGATTACACAATCAGAGAATATTTGTTTTCCCTTTGAATTGGTTTATTTGAAAGTAGACATTTCGCTTTCTATAGATATATTTTTTTTAGTCTGTACAGCAAGCATGCACAAAGTTTCGTGCACAAGTTCACAGAGACCGAGACAGCAGAAAGCACATCCTGTTTGCTTTCATTATTTTACAAAAGCACAATGTTTTGTTGTTATTGTGAGTGCACAAATAAACGTAGTCTTTACAGATTCAAAAGATGATTTACTTACCCCACTGGAAGATAATTTTACTTGTTTTAAACAAAATGCACTTAATCCCCTAACGGATTTACACTGACTGACAGATTTGCACTAGTATACTGAATTCAGTATTGAATAATAAAGGGTAGGCCACCCGTACCCTGCCAGCGGTGACATCCCGTAAGACATCGAATGCTGAGCAACAGTTGTGTGTTCAAAATGCCTGGTCACATCATGTTAGTGTTAAGAGCCCTAACCACAGGAAAGAAGGCAGATAAGTGTACATACGTATATGTAGCAGGCCACGATGGAGACGTTCTTGAAGTCGAGGGCAGCGTCGATCTCGTCCATGAAGTAGAGCGGCGTGGGCTTGAAGTGATGCAGCGCAAACACCAGCGCCAGAGAGCTGAGCGTCTTCTCTCCTCCTGACAGGTTATAGATCTTCTTCCAGCTCTTCTTAGGAGGACGCACACTGGGAATGCACAGAAAACACAGCTGTCACGAGGCTAGCTAGACTGGGACCATACACTGCTTTGCTGCAATCATCCACTCAACATGCCTCACATAAACAAGACTTGAGCTTGAACTGCTTTAAAAAGTTTGGTAGTGTGAGATAGTCATTCATTCAGCACACTACAGATGCCTAGATTTCCTCTGTAAACATTTGCAAGTCTAGTGTAGGGCCCTATTAAAATGTTTCTAGACTGTTTTAATGGTTTCATTAATGTTTAATAATTAAAGGCATCTCTAATAAATTGATTAAATAAATAAAAAAATTCACGTTTATTCAAGTTAAAACAAACTTTAACGGCTTGCTGTGAAGACCTTTCAGTTTCTGTTTGTATATGATGTGACGATAGTTTTCATGAAGTGACAGTTGTAGAGATCATGTACTCATATATTGAGGCAGCAGAGGATGAAATCACTGTAAGTGTGATGCGTGCTTCAGTGTGTAGCATATTTACACTGTCTGAATCGTTCCCTATCCCTTATATAGTGCATGCCATTCACCGTACAGAAAACAAATCCTGTGAACAAGTGACCGATTTCAGCCGCAGCTTCAGTGTCTATTTATAGTGCAGGGATTCTCGAGAGCATCTGATTGGTCAGAAGATTTGATGAGAAGCTGAAGTACGAGGTGACGTCAAAAAAATCATTGATCAGTTTTGGCGGAAGTGAAGAACCGCAAGCTTTGAATGCTTATCTTCAAAATCTGAATTTTGTCACTGTTTTGGAGCACACTGGCATACAGGTAACATTAATACTAACTCCTTAACTTTAATTTTGATTCCACAGGGACTTTGACATTTACAGACACTAGTCCATATAGCATTTTGATTTAAGTGTGCTGGCCTACTTTTGATTCATTCATCCAAAACTTGTAAATTCCATGACATTCCGCGTCATACAGTAAATTCAGTTTTTACGACTGCATTCCGTGATTCCATCCGTGTTTTCCACATGACGGAAATCATAGGGCCCTACCAGTGCTTTAAAACATGCTCAGATTTTAAAATCTGTGCAGGTACTGCAGCATTAGACAGCTGACCTGCAGACACACACCTGAACATGATGCCCTCGGAGAAGGGATCCAGACTGTCCACCAGCTCCAGCTCGGCGTCTCCTCCTAGCGTGAGCATCTGGTAGTTCTCCTTCAGTTTGTTGGTGATGATGTTGAATCCAGCCATGAACTCATGCAGCCTCTGCTTGCGCAGGTCCTCGCAGCCTCTCTTGAAGGCGTCTCTCTGTGTGGTGATGTTATCGAGCTCCGCCACCCGCTGCAGATACAGCTCCTCCTGCACGCGCACACACACACACACACACAGTCAGTGGGCTGACGCGCTCATTCATCAGCTGACCACAGCGAGTGAACCTCTGGTACCTTCTTCTTGAACTCTGCGATTGCCCCCAGGTTGGGCTTCATGTTGGAGCAGCGGTCCTCCAGCAGAGCGATCTCGTTCTTGATGACGTCTGGATTGCCGATGTCTTCCAGCTGCTCTGGGTTCAGTGCAGGGAGCTCTTCTTCTGGAGCTCCATCGATGGGGTGCAGCAACAGCCTGCTGGCCTAAAACACACAGAGAAGACGAAAGCGCACAGGCCCGTACGGGCTTCCATTAATTTAAACAAATAACACAAACCACCCCATTGGTCTGGCTCAGGAAGAAGAGCCTGACAGCACATGGCACAGGAATCAAACCCAAAGCCATGCTAGGGCTGGGAAATCATCCATTAATTCAAATTTGATGTTTTGCCACCATTTTGTTTTTGTTATATTCTTAAAATAACTTTTTAACTTGAGCGCAGAATTTTTAGAATGGCATTTCATGGAAGAGATGTGAGCATGACTGTCAAACACGACCATTAAACGCATGTTTACATAGAAAACAGTGGAATGAAACCCTGTGCAGAACTACTACTGTATGTCTGATATTTCCTGTTTGCATGATGCTGTTATTTTCTGTTATGACAAAATATTTAGAGTTAATAGTCTACTGGTGTTAACACTTTCAGTCATTTTGAATCTGAATTGCCTTGAATTTATTTATTTTTTATGCATCTTTTCTGTAAAGGTATTGTGATTTGTTTTAAATTTAAACTGCATGTGTGCTGCACTTGAAATAGAACTCTCTTTAACTACATGATTAAGAAAAAATTACTTGATTCATGTTGTAGTTACATTAAAAAAAAAAAAATAATAAAAATAAATGGCCATATCACCCAGCCTACCCTGCGGTCGCACACAGAATGAAATCCAAAGCTGCTTTTACCAATGAAGTTAAAAACACTAAAGCTTAAAGCTCTTATAAATATCTATTTAAGCTCCTATGAAATTAGTCTAAAAACTGTCTTAATGCTTGAGCTACATGATTATACATTATAGCACACAGTATATTGTTAGCTAAACATGACATAATGCACCAGCAAACTCCCAGTCATATACAGGTGCTGGTCATATAATTAGAATATCATCAAAAAGTTGATTTATTTCACTAATTCCATTCAAAAAGTGAAACTTGTATATTATATTCATTCATTACACACAGACTGATATATTTCAAATGTTTATTTCTTTTAATTTTGATGATTAGAGCTTACAGCTCATGAAAGTCAAAAATCAGTATCTCAAAATATTAGAATATTTACATTTGAGTTTCAGTTAATGACCATCCCTACAGTATAAATTATGGGCATCACTTGTTCTTTGAAACCACAATAATGGAGAAGACTGCTGACTTGGCGATGATCCAGAAGATGAACATTGACGCCCTCCACAAAGAGGGTAAGACACAGAGGGTCATTACTGAAAGGTGTGGCTGTTTACAGAGTGCTGTATCAAAGCATATTAAATGCAAAGTTGACTGGAAGGAAGAATTTGGGTAGGAAAAGGTGCACAAGCAAGAGGGATGACCGCAAGCTTGAGAATACAGTCAAGCAAAGCTGATTCAAACACTTGTGAGAGCTTCACAAGGAGAGAACTGAAGCTGGAGTCAGTGCATCAAGAGTCACCACGCCCAGACGTCTTCAGGAAAAGGGCTACCAAGCCACTTCTGAACCAGAGACAACGTCAGAAGCATCTTACCTGGGCTGTGGAGAAAAAGAACCGGACTGTTGCTCAGTGGTTCAAAGTCCTCTTTTCAGATGAAAGTAAATTTTACATTTCATTTGGAAATCAAGGTCCCAGAGTCTGGAGGAAGAGTGGAGAGGCACAGAATCCATGTTGCTTGTCCAGTGTGAAGTTTCCACAGTCTGTGATGATTTGGGCTGCCATGTCATCTGCTGGTGTTGGTCCACTGTGTTTTCTGAAGTCCACAGTCAACGCAGCCATCTACCAGGAAATTTTAGAGCACTTCATGCTTCCTTCTGCTGACAAGCTTTATGGAGATGCTGATTTCATTTTCCAGCAGGACTTGGCACCTGCCCACACTGCCAAAGGTACCAAAAGCTGGTTCAATGACCATAGTGTTACTGTGCTTGATTGGCCAGCAAACTCACCTGACCTGAACCCCAGAGAGAATCTATGGAGTATTGTGAAGAGGAAGATGAGAGACACCAGACCCAACAATGCAGATGAGCTGAAGGCCACTGTCAGAGCAACCTGGGCTCTCATAACACCTGAGCAGTGCCACAGACTGATCGACTCCATGCCACGCCGCATTGCTGCAGTAATTCAGGCAAAAGGAGCCCCAACTAAGTATTGAGTGCTGTACATGCTCATACTTTTCATTTTCATACTTTTCAGTTGGCCAAGATTTCTAAAAATCCTTTCTTTGTATTGGTCTTAAGTAATATTCTAATATTTTGAGATACTTATTTTTGACTTTCATGAGCTGTAAGCTCTAATCATCAAAATTAAAAGAAATAAACATTTGAAATATATCAGTCTGTGTGTAATGAATGAATATAATATACAAGTTTCACTTTTTGAATGGAATTATTGAAATAAATCAACTTTTTGATGATATTCTAATTATATGACCAGCACCTGTATACAGTCAGTGCTGTGTTTCCAGAGGTGTCGTGCGTCTGTGGCTCAGTACCTCTTTCTCCCAGTGTTTGATCTTGTTGTGGCACTCAGCGATGGCCGTGTCGATGTGCTCCACCTTCAGCCGCACGCTCAGAGACTCCTTCTGCAGCGTGTGCTCCTGCTCCTGCAGAGCCTTGATCTCCTGCAGCACTCCTCGATGCTGCTCCTGAACCTCCGGCAGAGCTTCCTACACAAACACACACAGAAATCAGCACCAAGCGTGTTCACGTGTTCAGCGTCTGAGAGAGAGGACGAGACGGAAGCACCTCAGCCTGCTGGTACATCTGCATGATCTCTCCCGCCTGCTCCTCCAGCTTCTTCAGCTGCTCCGTCAGCTCCTCCATCAGCTTCTCATTCTCACTCATCTCCGTCTCCAGCTGAGCCACACTGTCCTCCGACTTCTTCAGATTGCTGCCACAGAGGACAACATTCACTTTAGAAACCAACTGACTGGCTCTCTACACAGCTCAGTTCCTGATGCATCACAATGTGTCAAAATGCAGCGCTTAGTGATTATTCACATAAAACCTCGTTGGTTATGTAATAAATTAACGTAAAGAGTTGAGAATGAAAATACATGCGTAACAGTAAATTGGATCCGTGCGGCTCTTAAAGTGACAGAGCGCTATTTTCCTGCTGTGACAGTGTGCTTTATATTAAATCAAACAACAAGACAAAAATCACTCACTGCTCTCCACTGAAGGACGTTTGAAGCTTCAATAAGAAACAAAGAAAGTTTCATTCTCACAGTGAAAACTACGCTGTTTTATTTTACATTTGATTATTTGCTAATAACTGAATACTTGAGACTTGCATAAAAGCAGTTTGTTTTATTTGTATCTTTTTATTCTATTGCATTTGTCCTTTGCTTTTTTATTAGTTTTAGAGTTTAATTTTCAATAATTCTGAGGACTTGTTTATTACTAACATCAGTTACTCTAATACTCTGCTGTGGTGTAGAGAATTGTGACATTTTTCTGGCCTCTAAAACGTAGATGTTATAGCAACCTTATTTACAAAAAATATATACTTAATATATATCACTCTCTTATAACGTTTTGGTCATATGGCCCACTCATAATCGTGCTAAATAATCATGATTATGATTTTTGCCATAATCGAGCAGCCCTAGTTTAGCATCTCATTTCTGCTTTAAAACAGTGGACATTTTTTTGCTTGCTTTAGAATATAATGTTTATATTTTGTTTGCATCACATACAGTAGCTGATCAGCCAAAATGCCTATAACTGGCCAGGTGGTGCCAAGAGTTAGTGCGCGCCTTTACATAGCAGAGCTGGAGCCGTGACATGTTCCTTTGTAAATGACATCAAGTAACAAAATACATTACTGGTCACGTGAACACTACCACTGGAGTGAATGCAGCAAGGCACTCGGTTCCTTTGAAGGGAACAAAAGCTAAACTTGTGCGTGTGACAACAACACAGTATAGTATCCAGTGCTGCTTTAAAGCGCTTTTCAGTGGTCTCATATTTATTGGAAGGCCTTACAAACAACTGTTTTATGTCCAGTTGGTACTGGACTTTAAAGTGGAATCACTTTTTTTTTTAGATCTGACAGTGTCTGAAGTTAAAATAATTGATATTGGCTGTTGTGATTACTGACCGCCCAGCCGTCTTGATGGCCACCTGGGCTTTGGTGATGGCTGAGGAGCACTCGTCCAGCTGTGTGTTGATCTGGTCCAGTTTGTCCTGCTGGGCCTTCAGCTTATGGCTGTTGATGTCCACGATGAGCGTGTGCAGCCTCTTCACCTCCGCCTCCACCTTTCCTGCTTTAGTAGACGCTGCCTCAAAGTCTTCATGAAAAACAAAAAAACAATCAAGAGACGCACAGGTCGACCGACCAACACACACGAGACTGTGAAGCAACATGCTTCAATGTTGAGTAAAGCCCAGTGTTCTTCAGAATGCCTTGTTTTCAGAAGAAAGTCATGCAGATATGGAATGACAGGACCGCGAGTGACTGATGACAGATGTTATAACAAACACACCTTTCCTGTAGACCTCCAGGCTCTTCTCCATCTGCTTCTGCTTGGCTTTATCAGGAGCAGCGGAGATGACGTTGGCCTCCAGATCTTTGATCTGAGTCTTGAGATGAATCTCCTGCTCTGTCAGGCTCTGTAAGGCACATCAGGGGTTAACAGACGGCAGCGCTCACACGTTCAGGCTGATGTTCAGCTGAGGTTTGGCTGTCTGACCTGGATGGTGGCCGTGTATTTCTCCAGCGTATTCTTCATGTCTCTCAGCTCACGCCGGGCTTTGTGCACCTTCTCCTCCAGCTGATGTTTCCTCTGCTGCCAGTCCTGCAGCTGCGTCAGCTCTTTGTTCAAGTCGCTCTCCATCTTATCCAGCTGCGCACAACCACACATCTTCAGCTAGTGATGCACTCAGAGTTTTTACAAAATTAAAGTTTGTGTCGAAAACTGGAACTGAAAATGTTTATTTAATAATCAAATAATGGATCAAATTGAAAAATAAAGAGTCAAATAACAACAGTCTTGGAAAATAAATTGCACATAATACAGTTTTAATAGTGTTATTGTACAAGCCGCGTCTGGAAACACATCCTGCTGTGCTCCATTGAAGAAGAGCCACATGAGGGCGAGTTATCATCTGATCTGACCTGCTCCTGAGTGACATCAGCGCAGACCGAGGAGCCCATCCTGCCCTTCATCACTCGTCCTCCTCCTCCAGTCATGGTACCTGAGGGCGAACGCGAGAGCGAGCTCATTACCGTCATCCAGACATACACACGGAGAGCCACATGACTCCACAACGCAGGAAAAATGCAGACAGAATAACTCTTCACTACAACCTGCCAAAATAAAAGTTTGGTTTAACTTGAAGAAATTATAACAGAAATATTACTAATTGTACAGTAAAATGTACTTAATGTTAAAACAACAACAATAATAATAATAATAAATAAAACATTTTAATTTGAATGCATTTTAAAATAATTTCATATTTTATGCCTTCATTTAATTAACAGTTTCTAATCATGAATTCGTATTAACTCCAAAAATATTAAAAAAGACAACACAGAATTGCTGAAAACAAAGCGTTTCATGAGACCCAATTATTGAAGAAATTAATAAGTTATTCAATTGCTAACCTTTTATTAATTCATTCATTTAATTAATTAGACCTTTAAAACAATCCCCAAAAAAAGAAAACATAGGAACAAACATTTCATAGGGCCCTAAAACTGTCATTTTTGTTAAACTTGATAAATTGTTGTAAAATTCATTAAATTTATTAGACCTTTTGATTACTAATATTTAATTTAACCATTAATACGGAGCCCAGAAAAATTGAAGCTGACTTTAGTACAAGCTACTGATTTACGAGGGCTCTAGAGACGGCGTAAACAGACCGGCCTGCTCGATGATCTGGCCCTGCAGTGTGACCACCCTCCAGCGCCTGTCCTTCTGGAACGCCACCCGCGTGGCCTGCTCCAGGTCTTTAGCCACCAGCGTGTCCCTCAGGGCGAAGTAGAACGCCGGCCGCACGCTCTCGTCCTTCACACGCACCATGTCAAACAGACGAGGGATGTTCTCCGGAGTGGAGATGGAGCCCATGCTCTGCTGCCACACTTTCATCTGAACAACAGCACCAAACACCGTCAGCACTGGACTCCAGCTCTGGAATCAGGTCTAGCAAGCAGTGTCCTTCCCTCACCTTGTCTAGGCCGATGAATGTGGCCACACCGATGTTCTGGGTCTTCAGGAACGTGACGCATTTCTGCGCCGTGTCGATGGAGTCCACTAGGATATTATCCAGCGAGCCGCAGCTGGAGGAGACGGCGATGTCGTATTTCTCGTCGATCGCTCCCAGATCACCCTGTTGAGACAACGACAGGAACATGACCCTGTTTATCTACAGAAAGGGTGCTTCTCAGGAGCCATGAGCGATGTATTCTTTGCTGAACTGTTTTATGGACTAAACGTGACGCATGCATAATTTTCGACACAAATGTATGGCAAATTACAACAAAAAGTGGACAAATGTGGTATATTGTGGAGGTTGAAAGCATTACAAAATAATTATCTCTAATGTTCAAGAATCCTGACGTGCAAGCTAAATCCAGTGGTGTAGAGTCATCATTAATTAACAATGCTTTGAAGTGACGCTAAAGGGAGCGAGGATATCTCATTTCACTTGATTCAATTCCTCCGTCCTCACATCCTGAAGGGCTGGAGCTAAGACGCGAGGACGCACAAATCAGAACTGAGAAGCACCCAGAGACTCTCTAGCCGAGGTGAAGGTGAGGGACGTACCAGCCGCCCCAGGATGCCCGGGATCTTGCCCGAGCGTTTCTGCTGCATGAGGGCATCCAGCACTTTGTTGCGGCTGCGGTTGGTGGACAGCGAGCTCTTGGCTTCAGCCACCTTCTGTCTCATGTCTCCAACCTGCAGCCGCTTCCGCTGGTCCTGCTCCGAGATCTGCTCCAGCTCCTGCTCGTCCTGCAGCACAAACACACATCTCACAGCCACAGCCACATACATCCAGCTGTGTTCTCCCAGGGTTCGGTCGAGGATTCACACAAATCTGATAATCATACACCGCGTTCAAGAGTTTGGGATCAGTACGATTTTAAATGTCTTTTAATGGAGTCTCTTCTATTCATCAAAGCTGTATTCATTTACAATGTAATATGTTATAAAACAATGTAATATTGTAAAATATTATTGCACTTTCTAATATTGGTTTCATGATCCTTCAGAAATCATTCTAAAATGTTGATTTATACATCAATGATTTGCATATCAATATATCAGTGTTGAAACTGTTGTGCTGCTTAATATTTTTTGGAACCTGTGATACTTTTTTTTCTTTGATTCGTTGACAAATAAAGTTAAAAAGAAGAGCATTTCTTCAAAATAGAAACCTTTTCTAACAATTTAAGTATTTACTAAATCACTTTCATCACCTTGCTGAAAACAAGTATTAATTTCCTAAAACAAAACAAAACAAACAAAAAAAAAAACATTTAATGACCCCAAACTTTTGAATAGTAGTGTGTATTGTATCATAAATTTCTATTTTGAATAAACACTGTTCTTTTTGATGTTTAAAAGAATCCTGAAAAAAAGGTGTCACAGGTCCCAAAAAATATTAAGCAGCGATAACGGTTTCCAACCGTTTCCTAAATCAGCATATCAGAATGATTTCTGAAGGATTGTGTAACACTGAAGACTGGAGCTAATGTTGAAAATTCAGTGCTGCATCACAGGAATAAGTGACATTTTAAAGTATATTAGAATAGAAAACGTATTTTAAAATTGCAATACTATTTCACAAAATTACAGTTTTTTTTCTGCATTTTTGATCAAATAAATGCAGCCTTAGTGAGCAGAAGAAACTTCTTTAAAAAAAAAACATTAAAAACGGTACTGATCCCAGACGAGCAGAGTCTTCACACAGACCTTCTTGAGCTGCTCCTCACACTGCGGTATCTTGGCGCTGAGGTCTTTGATGGCGGCTCTTCTCTCTCTCAGCGTGTCCACAGCCTCCTGCAGAGCGGTTTTGGCCTGGTTGAGCTGGCTCACAGCCGTGTTGTGCTGACTCAGGTAAATATCCAGCTCCGACTGGGCCACGTCCATCCGTGAGCGCGTCTCGTTCACGGTCTTACTCAGCTCCAGCAGCTCCTGCTCTTTCTTCTGCAGGAAGACCATGCACAACGAGCAAAGACTGAGTAGGAGCTATATTCCACAGAAAAACACACCCCTCAAAACTGCATTGCTAAGAGAAAGTCACATTTTGTTATTACACTCAGAACATATACTGATACGATACAAAAGTAAATGTGTAAAAGAGAAAAGAGTTTACAAACATTTTAGTTCTTATTCCACAACAAACCGTTTAAATTTAACGTAATTCAGAACACAACAAGAATTAAAAAACAAAATGATAAATTATACAGATTCATTAAACATTACACACAGAAAGCATAAACAAACTTATTTAAAAGTAGTTATGCACCAAACATTTTAGCCAAATAAAAAAAAAAAAATCCATAATTACACATAAAATAAAATAACCAAACCAAACCAAAACCTGCTGATCCACAGATGACCTATAACCAGTGAACACGTCAGCTGTGTGACGCTAGAGCTGGATTAACTCTCTCATCAACACTGATTCTCACATCTCAAGATCAATCTTTCAGTCTGAGCGGGTTTCTGTTGATGAACTGTGTTTATTATATTTGTACTAAACCTGTCGTCTACATTATTTAATTGTGTTTGAATACAACCACCAGTTAAACGTTTACATTTCAAAAACAAACTGGAGTAGTGTTCAACTCCGCTTTTAAGTGTTGATGAAATTTGATTCATTATTAAATAAAGATTATTTTACATTTGCGGCGTCACACATGCTCACGCCGTGTCTGAGACATGATCTCACCTCTTTATCTTCCTGCAGGCCGCTGGTCTCCTCCTTCAGGCTCTCCATCACCTGAGCCAGCTTCTGCTCCTCCACCAGCTTCTTCTTCTCCAGCTCGTCCTTCTGAGCAGACGCCTCCGTGATGATCTTCTCGCTGCTCGCAGGAACGCTCCTCACCTCCTCCAGCTGCACAGAACACAAGCGCTCATGGAGATCTACAGTCAGGAGGCTACACAGCTGCTCATCTGGAGATCAGGACGCCTCACCTTCTCCTTGTCTTTCTGAAGCTGTTTCTGCAGTTTCTTGGTTTTGCTCTTGGTGTGTTTGAGTTTCTCGCGCACCTCCACATCCTGCAGGTCCAGCTGGGTAAATTTCTCCTTCTGGCACTCTATGAACTTGGTCAGCTTGGTCAGTTTCCTTTCGAGGAAAAACAAGCACAACAGCCCTCAACTATGAGACCGCTATCAAAACACAACCGTCCGAGCAGCAGATGTCACTCAGGCATCATTCATGTTTTTAGAGGGATGAAAAGGTCTCTCTCTCACTTCTCCACACCCTTCAGCTCCTCGTTCTTGGTCTTCATTTCTTCTGTCAGCTGGCTGCTCTTGTCACTCAGTTCCTTTGTGTCCTCCTGAATCTGCTGTTTCTCAGCTTCTTTGGCCGACACACGCTTCTGTAGATCATGCCTGCAGAAACACAAACGTCACTCTGAATAACCAAACCTTCCACATCTCTGATGGAGCAACACCACACTGCCATTACTGAGGAACTAATTCACTGCACCATGAAGAAATCAAATTCATTGTGAAACTGTTACTAATCAAATGAAATCAGTTTCTACAATCTTTACACCGACTCGTTCAGGAAGGAAAGGGGTCTCTCTGCTGAACTGAGCCACTGAATCCTTCACTAGCTATGCTTCTGTCACCCTCTTTTTATGCACATTTTGAAGTATGGCATCAGAAACCAGTGATGAAACGCCAAATTTCCAAAAGAAATCCCTTAATTCAAAAAAAAGTTTTTACGCTCGCTTGAGGTGGTTTTTGATTTGAGCGAAAAGGCTTAATGAGAATAATGGGGGATGGAAATGCACTTAGCGAATAAATCCCGCTTGAGCGTTCAAAAACGTCATGTGACTGCGCTATGGGATGGCACAACCTGACTAACCAGCCGACTGATTTTGTTGCACAGCATCTGAAATGTTGTTATGGTCGCTCTGAAGTGCCCGAGGAAAGTATTTCTGCATGCGGTCTGCCACGACTGCGTTCACAAACAGCTGACATTCACCTCCGAAAGCAAGGCCGCATTTATTGTGTTAAATCTGCTCTCTCTCGAAGTGCAAGTAATTTATTATATTTGAGAATTATTATAATCAGTGGTTTCTCCCACTTTTCTTAGTGATATTTAGTGTCAGTTTATCAGGAAGTGACGATTTTGTTCTTTTTGACTCGTTGGATGGAAACTGGGCTTTTTCACGAATGTTTTATGCGATATTCCAATATTGCGCACAAGTTAAATTCGCAACCTAGTATGGAAACCCGGCTGCTGACAGCGAGAGATGCTTTCCAGAAGCAGCGGCTCAAATCAGAGCTGTTCACAGGTGTGCATGTGTCTTACACGTAGAACTGACAGAGCAGGTTCCTCTTCTTAAAGATGTCGTTCTCTAAGGCGAGGAACTCCACGGCTTTATTCTTCTCTCCCTCCAGAGCACTCTTCTCCTTCTCCACCAGCTTCACTCGATTCAGCTGCACACAAACACACACACTACAACTGACACAGTTCACTGACCACAGCAAAATCAGTTTACCTACAGGGTGATTAGACCAGAATCAATCAGTGCACCAGCGATGATGTCCTCCTCCAGCCTGTACCAAACTCGCCGCTGTAAATCAAAATGAGCTTCCTGATCTTTCTAATATCATGATGATCCTCAGGCGAGAAGGCATCAGCGAGGAAGTCTCAGCAGAGGAACCCAGGGTTCAATCTCACCAGCCTATCCACTATCATCAAACCGTTTTCAGGCTTGAAAACTAAAATTGACACCAAATAAGATTAAGAAATTTTTTTCTTAAATTCTAAAACTAAATTTGGATTAAAGCGTTTAAAAAAACTCCCAAGAGCATCAACAGAACAAAACCGTTTTCTCAGAGTAGAACTATTGCAATCCAGTAGAATGTTTGACAGACAGTGAGCTCTGATGATAGTAAATGTGTCTTGCGTGTCCTGCATCACGAGTAATTCACTTATTTTAGGGCTGTATCCGAAATCGCCCCCTATAGTGCACTATTTGAGGGGACAGACATTTTTTCCAAAACCATAGTGGACATTCTCGAGTGCACTCAACGCACTGCAAAAACGTGTACAACCGATGTACACTCAACGGCTAGAGATAACCCATAATACACTGTGAGAGTCGCGCGCCGAGTGAATTCCCGCGTCTCACCAGAAGATGGCGCCCGCAGCTGAATCATCCATTCATTCATTTCAGAAGCACTCGTCCACGGCGTAATACAACACAGGTACAAGTGAATTATAAATTGACTATTAGGGTTTATACATAATTTCTGTGACAGAGTTCAAGATAAATCCTTCAAATCTTACTACTGGAGCTGCCCGTTTCAAATGATTACTAAACCACAAGCAAAGCGACAGTCCTTCCGGTGTGCTCTGTGTCTGAATTCACTCACTCCTTCAAGTGAGCTGTATGAGTGGACTAATGTAGGGAACAGTGAATGAGGGTGTAGGGGCGAGATCAGATACAGCCCTGAAGTGGGTGAGTCAGATACAGGGAGACATACAAAGCGTGCAGTGCTGGGGGTACTTCATGGAGAGCTTTGAGAACCACTGAACTAGAGGTTAATAAAGAAAAAGTTATTTGGATCATGTTGTAGTTACATTTTCAAGTTGACTAGTTAAAAATCAAGAAAGGTTCTGAGAAAATGGAGATTCAAATATTTTGCCATATCGCCCAGCCCTGCTGCTCATGAAGGTTAATGCTGCACCAGGATCTGATGGCGGCACGTTCAGTCGGGTTTTGTTGTACCTTCTCTCCGCGCTGCTCGTTCAGCAGCTCCACCCGCCGGCACAGGACATCGATGGGCTCTTTGAGACGGCAGGAGCCGATGATGTCCTCCAGGTACTCCAGCATGCCCTCATCGTGCTCCGTCTGTCCTTTGGGCTTCATCATGGCAATCTGCTCCACCTCGCCCTGACAATGACACGACACACCGGCACTTACACACGGAGTCTGACGCACCTCATCTCCACACAGACTTAATCAGGGCTGAGCAGCGAGATGCTCAATCACTACGTCACCTGTCAACTGATAAAGATCCTGCTGTTCTGTCGCAGCAGCAAACAAACATGGAGTACTTAAAAAAAACTAGATAAGTTGTTTTCTTTTAGCCATGCACAAACCATTATGGCACTGCAATTAACCATTACCCAGTATTTCCCATTAATTACCTAGACTGTGACAACCCACCATATTTCATATGAAAATTACTGCTGGACAATGATTAATCACATCCAAAATGAAAAGTTTGTGTTTACATAATGTGTGTTTACTGTGCATATTTATTATGTACATATAATAACTGGGATCATTACACTTTGTTGGCTGTTTCATGGAGACCGTTGAATGCACCTTTTTAAATGGTTTCATGGTGCTTGCTTGTATTTAAAAAATAAATAAATAAATAAATAAAAACGCAATATTTGCAATTTACATTGCCATTTAAAATAAAATGATCCTAAACCAAGTACGGTGCGTGTTTCTGTGCCGCACAGTCAGCCGGCAGCGTTGCGGTAAAACAAACGGTGGCTCACATGAAACATTTCAATGTGAGTATTATGACACAGGTGAGGTACAAAGCTTTGTTTATAAGAGAAATAATTGGTTAGCAGCAAATGTTACATCGTGACAAAGCTTTTGGATTCATGCTGTTTGATACATTTAAATCCATACACAGCTTTGTGTTCTGTTTTGCCGGCTGGTCACGAATTTAAATCATATGTTTCTTTTCCCAAATCCTCAACGTCTGACCCTCTAATTTCACAGGTTTATTTTATTGTCATTCACTGCTTTCACATCTCTTACTGTGGGAAATATGCAGGGGAAATGAAAGATTTCATGGCCATGAATTAAGAATTCGTTCCGACTTAAAGGGACAGTTCCCCCAAAAACAGAAGATCTTCGGAACACAAATGAAGATATTTTTGATGGAATCTGAGCTCTCTGATCCTGCATACACAGCAATGATATCACCACGATCAACACACAGAAACATAGCAAGGACATCAGTAAAATTGTCCATGTGACATCAGGGGTTCAACTGTCATTTTACGAAGCTACGAGAATACTTTTTGCACACAAAGAAAACAAAAATGACATGATTTATTCAACAATTCTTCTCCCGAGTTACCGTCTTCCGCCATTTTGGAGAGTACCCCCGAACATAATCATTAGAAACTGTGCATACTGAACATAAACAATGCCGATTATTTTATATATATATATATATATATATATATATATATATATATATATATATATATATATATAAAAAACTGTGCACATGCACCAAAATAACTGCAAAATAATATTCAGATTTTAAATGAACCACCACAAGTAGTATTTGTATACAAAGTGTAACATTACTGTAAAATAAAGAGCAGTGCTTTACAGGAAGTGTGTTTAGAGGAACTGACCAGTCCTGATCAGCCACTGAAACGACAACAGCTGTGATATTAACTCATCTTATATTAAAGCAATGAGACTCTAGCTGTCATTTTATAATGTGAACACACTAATAGTTTATGACCGAGAGACTACATTTCAATCTAACATATCAGTCACACAGAAGAGAACAGTTGCAATGGTAAACTGAACAAGGGTTAACGGTGCAAAGAGTGTCCGAACATGGCCCTAGATGACCGCAGCACTCAGAGTGAATAATGATGTAAAGGAAGTGAAGGAGGCTGGCTCCTGCCTCACTGAAGCAGCACACAGAATACTGGGGCTGGACTTAACTTTAACACACCAATATTTACGTGCTGCTAAAGCGAGGAAGGTAGAGTGGACAGATGTTGACCTCTGACCTTTTTGGACAGTCCATGTTTACAAACCGTGTACAATTGTCAGGTTTAGCGTATGCGAGTCCCTTAAAACTCTAGAGCAGCACATGATGGTTTGCACCTTCCCTCATGTTGAAAACCATGACACGCTGCTATAGCGGCCTAAGGTGGATTTAGCCCGGTTTAGCCCGTTCACGACTCTCCAGAAAACACAAGAGGCCAACAGCAGTGATGAAAGCATGCAGCGCTTCAAGAGAGGTAACGGGATTACCTGAAGGATGAGGAAGCGGTTGTGGTCCAGGTCGATGCCGTGGCTGCGCAGCAGTGTGCCCACATCTTTGAAGGTTGCTTTCTTGCCATTGATGTGATAGGAGGAGGAATTATCTTTGGCAGCAGTTCTGGACACGAAGAAAGAGCTGTTGGGTATGACATCGTAGTCGTCTCCTTCCTGAACACACAGAAGAGACACTTCAGCACTGGGCAACAGGGACAGGTAGACTTCACACACACACACACCAGATAATTATAAATGGTTCATAGAATTCAAAAATGTTGATTTGTTCTACTTTTTAAATGTATCTACATGCATGTTTTTGTTGCATATATATCTGTTCTAGATTCAATGTAAACACTATGCTTTGGCAATACTTTGTAACATTTGTCTCAGACTATCGCCGACACACAATACTGTCGTCACAAGCCTACTCTATATAATATATATATATGATTTAGCAGACAAAACTCTAATAAGAAGCATAATGTACAGGGTCAGCTTTGTTTTTTAGAGCATTTGTAAAGCACTCTTCTTCATCAAACTGCTTAAAATATGTATTGTACAAACACAAATGCAGTGAACGCACAATCATATAGGTGCTATCATTGTTTAAAACAAATTAAAAGTGGGGAAAAGGAATTTCGGCAAAAATGCAAAAATAAAAGAAAAATGTCTGACAACGCTTTAGATGAAGTATAATGCTGAAAGCGTTGATGTAATTTGTTACATATTTATGGCCTCTTAATTTTCTGACTTTAAAATTAAACTGAATTTGCCGTGGAGACAGAAATCTGTTGACGTGTGCTCATCATCAGCAGGCCTGGCTCACCTTGTCGATGATCTTCTGGAAGTGCACCTCCACAGTGCAGCTCTGGATGTCCGGATGGCTGTCAGAACTGTGGATCAGAACCGACAGCTTCTTCGAGCGAATCTTCTGAGCTCTGTATCCAAACACGAACAGCATGGAGTCGATCACGTTGGACTTGCCACTGCCGTTTGGACCGATGATGCAGGAAAAACGCTGAGGACAGAAAGGTTTAAACAAGGTCCTGAACTCTTTCAGGGTACACTTTCACACACTAGTGTCACAGTATCAGTGAAGCAGTACAACACTCAAAGACTGTACAACTCTCAACAAGTACTTGAACACAATCACTCTTAATGTCTGAATCACACTGCAATAAAGCACGTGACCCTGATTGTAAAGGTAGATATCACCATTTTCAAACAAAATGTATGTTGTATAATTTGAAACACAACACATTCCCCCCAAAGTTGAAGAACGAACTAATTTGCTCCAAATTGATAAATGAATTGAAAATCATTATTCTGTATTTTAATAATCAACAGTCCTCAAGAGGGCGCAGTTAACAAATATAAATCAAACAGTAGGGCTGTAATCAACCAAAGAAAATCTTGGTCGACTGAAGTCCTGAAACTTTCGATTAAAAATGACGTTGTGGAGAAAAAAAAAAACGTACGTTACATTAATTAGATGCGCACTGTGCTCAGTACTTGGTAGCCTTGTTGTCTGCCTAAAGTAATTATAAATAAACAAACTAATAGGCTATTTGCAGTATATTAAATCGTTTTTGACCTAATTATTTTGCACTGAAACGAGTCTGACACACGAGTCTGTCGTCTCTGACAGCGGTGCATCACGTGAACCTGCGCAATATCATAGCCTGTGATTTCTGAAAACAGTACTATGTTGTCAACTAGTGATATCACAAGAACTTTTGAGGAATGTGCAACATAATTTAGAAAATTATTTTTGTCATATGTTATAAGTATAACACTACTCGCACAGAGCGAGGCTGAACATAAGAGCTCAGCTTCGCGGCTGAGACACGAATAGACTTAAAGCTTTTACTCTTAATAAATGACTCATTACGGATGTGTGCGCCTGCAGTTATAAAACGATTATTACACTAAAATATTTAAATATGCCAATTCTGATATGTTCATGTAGCCTACTCAACAACAGACAGGGCAACCTAATGCAGACAAGTTAGCTTACCGCTTTCAGATGATACGTCATGTTTGTCGTCGAGCTGTGGAAGGCAAACTGTTGCTTGCAAACTTTGCATTCAACCTTTTTCCCGTTAATTTTAACAAAATGCTGCCACACTGTCGATTTTTTTGTTGTTGACATGTTAGAATAGGACTGATGTATATTGATGTGTTTTCCAAACTGGAGAAGAGAGACAGATAAGTAGGCTTTGATGCTGAATATTATAGCCTACGTATCTGTCTCTCTTCTCCAGTGGGTTGGGCTAATGCAAAAAAAGAAAACAATGGGGGTGTTCTGAAAACAGACTGTTACCTGTGAAACAGGGGTGCTCTGTAAACACCCCCATTAGCAATTAGTGCTTTCCACCTGATGAAATGAGCGCGGTAAAAAAAAATCAACCAATCAGAATTTTGGTCGAACCAGACCATATCGACCAATTAATCGACTGGGACGTTACAGCCCAATCAAACAGCACTGTTTTATTGTCTATTGCAAACACCAAACCTGGCTAGTAACTGAAGTGAATTGTTCAGTGCTCAATGACTTTGTAACGTTTAACTTTGAAACTAATAATAAATGCATTATTTGCGCAACTGATGTTTGAGACAGGGTTATTGCTGATAACTTTCATTACTTAAAACAAATAAATAATTTACAATTATTTGAGCTAGTTGCCAAGGCAACATTTCTACTTTGTTTACCAGAACTAAAATATTAACAAAAACTGTAATAGTATGTAAATAAATGATACTATAGTATAGTAATTGCATACTACTGATACTAATAACACTGTATTGAGTTTCATCTGAAGTACTTCCATTGTGGAATATGATTTTATGTGAAGAACGAAACACAGCTGATTCAAAGACACGGAGCACAAATGAATCAGGAAACTGGACTCTGAAGCAGAAAGGGCTGCGGATACCTTATGGAAGGGGCCCAGAATCTGCTCTCCGGCGTAGGACTTGAAGTTTCTGTTGACGATGTGTGTGATCATGAGGCGCGGGGCCCCGGGCTCGGAGCTCATGGCGGGAGGCGGCGGAGGAGGGATGCTGGCCAGGATCTCCTCTAGACTACGGCTATCCAGCTCCTCAGCAGACTCGCCTGGAGACGCATCTACAGAGACAACCACAGTCAATCAAAGCACACTTCATCCGATCAAACACGCTGAAGAACTTTGTGTGCATCTGACTAGACCATGCAAACATGACCGCTCGACTGTTTCAGGCCAGAGCGAGCACTGCTGCATTCACTGTGTCTGCTGATTCTGTCATTTACTGAATATTGCTTCTGATTTACAAACCTGCATCTAGACAAGTTTTCTAACATAGTTGTGTTTCTGTTAAAACTATGAGAATGACTTGTGATCATCACTTCAAGGTTTTAAATTATAAACAATTCACCATGACTTTCTTTACAGCAGAAGAGTATGCACAGCAGTCACAATCACATTACAGCTAAATATCCAGATGGGATTCCATTATCATAGCATGGGATGAAAAAAATAAAAAGATAACAGACTTTTTCACTAGCAATTTGGCTTTTATCACCCCAAAAATATAATCTCAGGGCTCATCTCTTGCAAATCTCAAAATTCAAAATTTTCTAAAATTGCGTTTGTTTCCACTAGAAAATTTTCATCTCAATTTTTTGCCCACAATTGCAACTAAGTACTGTGAGGAAGGAAAAAACAAAAAAAAAAAGTTAGCAATTTTTATTTTTTATATCCTGTGGTGGAAACCATATATTGAAATGTATTTCTTATGCATATTTGTGACCCTGGAGCACAAAAGCAGTCAGAAGTAGCACTAGTAGACAATGTAGCAATAAGTAGCATAAGTAGAATGTAGCAATAGCCAACAATACATTGTATAGGTCAAAATGATCCATTTTTCTTTTATGCTAAAAATCATTCAGACATTTTGTAAATTTCCTACCGTAAATATATCAAAACTTAATGTTTGATTAGTAATATGCATTGCTAAGACCTTCATTTGGATAACTTTAAAGGAGATTTTCTCAATATTTGGATTTTTTTGCAGCCTCAGATTTTCAAATAGTTGTATCTCAGCCAAATATTGTCCTGTCATTACAAACCATACACCAGTGAAACGATAACTTATTCAGCTTTCAGATGATGTATAAATCTCAATTTTAAAAAATTGGCCCTTATGACTGGTTTTGTGGTCCAGGGTCACAAATAAAGAAAACTTCGGGTTAAATGAAACTTTATCGACATAAAAAAGTTTGTAAAATATCAGATGTGTGTGATGGGTCAGTCAGATGTGAAGAACTGCTGCTCCTGAACCCTGCTGGTCATTCCTGCTGTTTAGTCGAGTGAATATTAAGTTCCATTAGCAGCAGGCTAGCGGACTTCACTAAACAACAGAGCCGTGTCGGGATGAGGAGGACACATCAGCGCGTTTGCAGAGTAAATGCGCTGGAGGTTTGTCCCGTGACAGTCTGAAGAAACTCCCCCCGGAGACCGATCTCACCGTGCTCCGCGGCGGCGGCGGCGCTCGGGGGTCTGCGGGCGGCGCTCTGCTCCTCGTCGGACTCCGCCGCTCTCTTCGCGGCCGTCGAGCTCTTGGTCTTCGCGGGCATGATTCACGGCAGCTGAAAGCACATTAGCCCGGGTTAGTCTGCACTGATGAGGGACACAGCCCGCGTCTGTCTTTGTTCACGAACACGATGCACAACAACAAAAAAAAAAAATCTCGCAACAAATTACTGCATACGTGGTGAAAACTTCGTCGCTTCTCATCATAATACAGTGAAGTCTCTCTCTCTCTGTGTGTGTGTGCGAGTGTGTGTGTGTGTGTGTGTGTGTGTTGTGAACTGACGTCGGGGTTTCACCGATCACACAAAGGGAAACACACACAGCTGACAACTACAACACGACAAAGCTCTAGTTTTCGACACACGTGGTGTTATTGAGCTGATGAGGAGCTCGCACATCACAACACTGAGGAAACACTTCAACTGTTTGTGCTGACAGCCTTCACCGGGCTACAGCTGGAGCTGGACCTCGCGACGCTAAAATACTGCAGCAACTCGCTACAAACGAGCTCGTTAAGAACGGTTTAGTGAAGCTACACGAGCAGCAACCAAACTGAAAGTGATTTCAAACACTGACTGAGTTTTGAAACACTAACATTAACACCAAGATGCTTCGCCTGCGTACAATAATAACGCGAATACATCCACAGCTTTATAAGCGACGCGTTCGCACTCTCCCAACACAAACCAGCACAAGCCTAATAAACAACACGCGCATTAAACAAACATTCACTTTAAACGGAATATGACATAATTCATATTTACCGCGAAGAAAAAGCGTCGCTTCAGGATAATAATTACCAAAACGAACGAATCTGCCGTCATTTCAATAAAATCGGCTTAAACTAGTTCACATTATAAAAATATGTCGTCGTTTCTGAACGCCTGATGTGACTGTTAATTATTTGACGTATTCATTAACGTTAATAAACGGGTGTGTGCGATCTGAGGAACTGACACTTCACAAACTATCCGCATAAATGTCATCGTTTACCTCTGAATCGGCTGATGTCCCTCGCTCTCGTCGATGTTACTCCGATTTATCAGCCGGATTCGTATATACTGCGCGTTAAAAGAGTAAAACGAGGGTAAATCTGCGCTCTTTACTTCCCTCTACAGAAAACACACTCGTAAATGGCGCGTAAACTGAGAGCACGAACCCGAGTCCGTTGTAGCCGCGCAGTGCTTCATGGGAACGCAGCCGCCCTCCGCGCGTCACGTGACCTGTCGGCTTTATTTTTGTTTATTTTTTAGTGACAAAAGGCACACTGAACATGTACAAAATTCAATTCAAAAGCATTTTATCAACAAAAAAAACTGTATAAATTAAGTAGCTAAAGAAAAACAAGTGAAAGCGTTAACAAAGTAAAAACCGTTAACAAAACAACAACAACAAAAAAAATAGACAGTTTTTTAAGTTAACGAGTACTTCATTAAATCTGTAATAAATACATAAAAATGTGAAAACACTGAGCATTAAAACAGAGATGAGATAGATTAAAAAAATGCACAAAATATTCTTGAGCTCAGACTCGAGGTACATCTCGCGAGAATTAAATCTGTAGTTTTGAAAGAACTACATCTCGCGAGATGTGGGGCGCTGTTGTCTAATCAGTTCACTCTCTTGTGTACTGCAAAGAAAGTAAACGGTAAGATAACAAATAAGAAGGAAACTGAGACATAATGTAAGCGACTAGCGTTTACTCAGAAGTGTTCGTCTTCAAGATTATTCGTCAGCATCCAGATTATTTCATGCTTTCAAAGCGATTTCGTCAGAACTAGCCGGCTAGCACAGCAGTAGCAAACGCGTTTCCGTGGCAACGGCGCCTTCAGTCAGGTAAACATGTTCCAGTCTTCTGTCTTCATGCTGCGAGATTTATGATATATGATTTCAGAGGATAATTTCTCCTTATAAACAGGGAAATATCACGCTGAAGGATGCGGCTGAAAACATCTCTGCTGAAGGAACCCAAACATATCCTTTACATTCACTCGTTCCTTTACATTTCCACGCATTCATAGTCTTAACATATAAAACAGAATATACATCGTGTGTGTGTGTGTGTGTGTGTGTGTGTGTGTGTGTGTGTGCGCATATACGAGTTTGCATACACTTGTAATGAACTCTTGTATATCATGGTAGTATTGAGATGTCACTGATTACACCTCTTATTCTTCTGTGACGATGATGATTGGAACACATGCGTCGTATTTAGACACAAAAATTATATTGTTTTTTTTTTTTTTTTTTTTCATAAATGTATAAGTTTATTATTAAAACAGCCAAGGGAAACGTGCTACCAAATACTAGCACTTTTTTCTATGTGTTCCTGACTCGGCCAATTTGGTCACATTTCCAGAAGACCCTTCATAAATTTATAAAAGAACCAAAATTCATAAACGTGTTGTTGTGGCTGTAATCATCATTTTCATCATAATCATCACAGAGGAATAAGAGCAGAAATCAGAGGAAACCCAAGACTGCCGTGATAAACATGTACCCCGGTAAAAAAAAAAAAGTACACTTCCATAATCTACTTAAAGTGTTCTGTTTTCTCGCACTAATTTTGTACTTAATATACTAAAAATGATTCATTAGTGCATCTTAAAATAAACTTGAGATCATCTAAGTGTACTCAACTGTGCTATTTTGAGACGACATGAATATGAACTAAAAATGTGCTTTTAACATACTTTCTCTGTATTTAAAAAATGTATATTTAGTCACCACTTGAGTGTACTAGTGTAGGAAAGACGGGTTCAAGTGTATTGCAAGTGACAACTAAGTACATAATTAGTGCGTGAAAATAGAGCACTTTAAGTACATTATGGAAGTGTACTTTTTTCACCTGGGTATGTAAAATAATGTTTGAACGTTTGACCACAGCTGCATGTTCTTGAACTGATGCACAGATCATGTTACAAACGACAGCAAGGACGATAATATCAGAGATGATTTTATTTTAGTCCCCTGGAATTAATGGGTCAAGCATCCGTAAATGGCCTAGACTGGAATAATATGAAGTATTAAAAAGACTCGTGAGTCCAGAGTACTGATAATAACATTTACAGATCTGCAAGTTGTGTGTCTTTCAGTGTTTGCATAAGAATGCATTTAAGGCTTATTGACCAAATGGAAAAGTTCACAGTGTTGTTGCAGATTAAATATAAAGCAGATAACATTGAACTTTTCAGACTACCCTAGCAACTTTTTCTTCTAAAGGCAACAAATTTAGGTATTTTTACAATTTATTTGGCAACTTTTACACAGTATTGCATCGTGATTACGTCACAAAGCGCTCTTCCTGGGAATGAGTTGGCAGCACTGTTGAGAGGTGAGGTGTTTGTTTGTTGGCCCTTGACCCCTGAGCACACCGAGAGCTGGTGAGCTGCGTGGGATGGACCAGCGCTGATGAGCTGTACTCCTGCAGCGACGACCACCACATTCTCCGCTGGAACCTGCTCACCAACGACACCAGCGTCCTCGTCAAGCTGCAGGACCAGATCTACCCCATCGACCTGCACTGGCTCCCCAAGAGCGTGAGCGGGAAGAAGCAGGCCGGGGCCGAGCTCTTCGCCCTCACCAGCACTGACGGTAAAGCCCTGGCTGACAGCAATAACAGTCTCTGTGCCAGTCAAAACCTCTCCAAGCTCTTCTGCGCACCAAGCCCGCTTTTATTTGATCCAAAATACAGCAAAAGCAGTAATACTATTGCACTATTCAATGTAACTGTTTTCTGTTTGAATATATTTTAAAATGTAATTTATTCCTGTGAATTCAAAGCTGATTTTAGCATCATTACTCCAGTCTTGAGTGTCACATGATCCTTCAGAAATCATTTTAATATGCTGATTTACTGCTCAGAAACATTTATTATTATTATTATGTTGAAAACAGCTGAGTATACATTTTTTCAGGTTTCTTTGATGAACAGAAAGTTCAGAAGAACAGCATTTATCTGAAATAGATTATAGATTAGATTATAAATGTCTATATCATCAATTTAAAGCATCCTTGATAAATAAAAGTATTAATGTCTAATATATACAGTATATATATATATATATATATATATATATATATAT
>CM071952.1:817500-927500 GCA_036784905.1 Acrossocheilus fasciatus
GGGTCGACAGCTGGTGGTCAAGCCTCTGCAGCCCAGCGCCAAAGTCCTGCAGGTACAGCATTACACACACATCACTGTAGCACCACAACACAGACTCTGTTTACAAACTACGACTTACACACAGTTATGACTGACTGACAATTACTCATCAACATTTACTGTTAACTAGGATAGCATTATTGGGGACGTGTTTCTTTCTGTTTGGTTAGTAAACAAAAACTTCTTGGAAAACATAAAGTTCTTTTCAAATCTCTGACAAATATATATTTACTCTGATATCTGTAAGTATTCCATAAAGACAGACAGTCAGCTGGTAAAACCAAATGAACATTATTTTTTTAAGTGACATGAGTGGATGGCTTTCTGTGGAAGACGAGAAACAAAATACGGATAGAAACAAACCCTGTTTATTATGAACACTATTTTTTGCCCTGCTTTACTATTTTCAGCTACACATTTGGATTCTTCTGATCATTTTCACATGTTTTGACTGTGATGTAATCTCTGCATTTTATTAAATAATGTGTTACACTAATGTCCAATTCTACAAAATGCAATTCATGATTATGAAAAATTAAATGAACATGCTCTCTATAGATCATCACACAAAAACATGTGCATTGTTTTAATTGGCAGGTTAGTTTTGATGGTTACATGTTTTTATGAGGTTGTCACACAAAGACGTTTTTAGTTTTTGGTTGTTAATTAAACCTTAAAAATAACCATTATGGAATGTTTTGTGTTCTGTATGTTGCTTTTAAACTTAAGCTTAAAAAAAAAAAATAATGACCTCCTGCAACATTCTGGGAACATTATTTTATGGTGGGATAAAATAAAACCTAGAATGTTATTATTTGGTTTCTAGAAGTAAGGGTTTGCTGGTGATGTAATCCTGTCACATGACTCATAATACTGATGAGTTTGATGGGATGGCTGGAAATATGCCGCTGTTCATTTGTTATAGTTGTAATATCGCAAAGACCCCTCCCCCACATGACCTTTGACCTCCTGAGGTCAGACCCGAGGGCGATGTCACAGACGGGTCACATATACTGAGCAGAGAGAGCAGTGTGTGTGTGTGTGTGTGTGTGTGTGTGACAGCAGGACACAGATTAGCACAAGTACACGTGTGTTCAGGCTGTGCTGTCATATGTAGCTAATACAGTATTCACTGTACTTCAGTGAACATTGCACTCATATGATATCCGATGATATCCTGCACCTGAGCGATACGCTGACACGACAGTGACCGTATGTGTTTGATCTGTGTCTGCAGTGGAGAGCTCACGACGGAGTCATTCTGAAGGTGGACTGGAGTGCTGTCAATGATCTCATACTGTCAGGAGGAGAGGACTGCAAATATAAGGTGAAGATCAATGTAAATACAGGCTTTCTGCAGATCTTAAAACGTCTTAATCCGCCCTTCCACATGTGAAGACCTTAAAAGGTCTATAAGCACTATAACAACATCACATTCACAAAGCAGTCTGGAGTGAAATGAAATGGAGTGAAAGGTAGATTTTTAGGCACATTACCTTGAAAAATAGAAGTAATCTGCTGCATCCTCAGCAGCTCAGATGTTGGGAGAAAATGAAGACTCTTATGTTCAGTTTTACATCCAAACACAGAGCTTACGAGACACTGTTGGCGTTACAGCTGCTCGAGAGCGCTGAGGGCGGGGCCTAAGCACTGTGATGTCATAAAGCTCAGCGAATCAAACCAGCAGCGTAGTGAGACTGATTCAGTTTAATAGAGATTAAAAACGAGGAGCGGGTGGATTTTTATCATTGGGTGGTCGTGTTCACACACTGCCAACACACATTTCTCTCCAAACACCATCTAAAAGTGGATTTTGCATAATAGGTGCCCTTTAAATAAATTTACTTGAGATGCAAAATGAAGATATGAAGTCTTGTTTTCTGAGAAACTGAACGAAACCCGTGTCAACATTGGACGAGACTTCATTGGATTTAAAACCAAGCCATAGATGGAGAAACCTGCTCAAAAAACATTATTTATGGATGTTCATCTTTGTATCTTTTTTTTCTGGAGGGCCGAGTTTTGTCATTGTTAGTGACATTCACCTGTAATCACGTACTCGTCAGCACAGTCTTCTACAGCCGCTTTAACATGATGAAATCAGCTCGTGTTTATCGAGTGTCTGAGAGTGTTTCCGTGTGCCGCAGGTGTGGGACAGCTACGGCCGGCTGCTCTTCTCCAGCTCTGCTCATGATTACCCCGTCACCGCTGTGGCCTGGGCTCCGGACGGAGAGCTCTTCGCCATGGGCTCCTTCCACACGCTCAGACTGTGTGATAAGACCGGGGTAAGACACACACGGCCCCTGACGTCTGACTCTTCTGTTTCACTTCATCTCAAACATGTTTTAAATGAGAGTTTCAAGTTTGATAAAGTCAGAAGGAGATGGAAATTCATCCTAAATTCATACAAACGGCACCTTTATTGATCGTATTGTGAACGACTCATCCATGCACATCCACAGATGATATTTATTTATTAATTTGAGCCCATAATCTTTACTCAAAATCTCATTACTTGATCTTCTGGTAAAATGACAGACATTTCTCTGGTGATGTGCCACATTTGTCCATTCATTCAGCTCTTCTGTCCTTTATTACAGTCGACTGCGTGCTCATATTCAGATTGAACCAAGTCCCGGTCTTACTTGAAACTTTCTGTTTTACATCTTTTTCAATAATCTGTTTCACTCAGATACACAAGAGAACACCTGTCGCTGCTTCTGTTATACCTTAAACTTCATTAACTTTCATTTTCTGCAAGAGGAGCATAAGCTTACTGGCACTTTCCACAAAAAATACAAAAAGTCTAAAAGCTGTTATTATATTAAGTGTTTTAGTCATTTCAACCTCATTATGTAATATTAAGAGGGATTTGTGCCTGTAATGTTTCATGAAATTAAAAGTAATTGTACCTTTGTGTACACACACAGACACACACACACACACACACACACACACACACACACACACACACACAAGTGCTGTAAATCATGGCTGCACTATTTTAGCTCTGTCCAGACTGTGCGTGTGCGTGTGTCTTTGTCTCTGTGTGTGTCTGTGCGTGTGTCTGTGTGTGTGCGTGTGTCTGTGTGTGTGCTTTTGTCTGTGTCTGTGTGTGTGCGTGCATGTGTCTGTGTGTGTGTGTGCGTGTGTCTGTGTGTGTGTGTGTGTGTGTGTCTGTGCGTGTGTCTGTGCGTGTGTGTCTTTGTCTGTGTGTCTTTGTCTGTGTCTTTGTGTGTGTGTCTGTGTGTGTGTGTGTGTCTTTGTCTGTGTGTGTGTCTGTGCGTGTGTGTCTTTGTCTGTGTGTCTTTGTCTGTGTCTTTGTGTGTGTGTGTGTGTGTGTGTGTGTGTGTGTCTGTGCGTGTGTCTGTGCGTGTGTGTCTTTGTCTGTGTGTGTGTGTGTGTCTTTGTCTGTGTGTGTGCGTGTGCGAGTACGTGTGTCTGTGCGTGTGTCTGTGCGTGTGTGTGTGTGTCTGTGTGTGCGCGTGTGTGTGTGCGTGTGTCTGTGTGTGTCTGTGTCTGTGTCTGTGTCTGCGTGTGTGTGTGTGTCTGTGTGTGCGCGTGTGTGTGTGCGTGTGTCTGTGTGTGTGTGTATATGTGTGTGTGTGCGTGTGTGTGTGTGTGTGTGTGTGTGTGTGTGTGTGTGTGTGTGTGTGTGTGTGTGCGTGTGTGTGTGTGTGTGTGTGTGTGCTTGTGTCTGTGTGTGTGTGTGTGTGTGTGTGTGTGTGAGTGTGAGAGCAGACGGGTGAAGGGTTAATGCTGCGAGGGATTTCATGCTGTGTCAGCAGTTCCCTGCATTAACCCCGTCAGTAAAAACACACGAGCACCAGAGCACTTAAACAAACACAGGTTTGCCGTTTCGCAGCTCATTTCAGATACACATCATCACAGATGCAGTGCAGATGTGTTTGCACATGCAGTGTCTTAACTCTTTATGAATAACCATTGTGTGCCACATGTGCTAGACAAATACGCTTGCCTTCAGTGTTTTCGTATTTTTATGCTAGTGCAATTGTTAGATTGTCAGATGGACTAAGCTGTTTAGCTTTTATTCATTAGGCAGATTCTCAAGATGCTCAGGTCCTGCCCTGTGACGGTGTGTGATGTTGTGATTCACATTAGGTTTAGACTTTACAAAACCAACCAAATCCAACTTAGGTCAGGTTCAGCAGGCTCTCTGTAAATGTATTTCAGCTGAAGGCTCGGATCAGAACTAACTATGATCTGTGTTTCAACTAAGGCTGTCAGTCGGTTCAAATATTTAATCACGATTAATCGCATGAACGCAGTGAGTTAACTCGTGATTAATCGCAACTTAATCACACATTTTTATCTGTTCTGAATGTACCTTAAATTAATACTTTTCAAGTTTTTAATACTCTTATCAGCATGGGCATGGACAAATATGGATGATTTATGCAAATGTATGTTTATTATTATTGAAACCATAGTCAACACAGAGCATGAAGCCTAGACATGTTTCAAAGGTCATAGATGATTTTCATCACGTCTATTAGACACATGAAAAAAAGAAATACCAGGTTCCCATTACTTCTCTTTCTTTGCACTGAACAATAATGACACAAACCTGTTTACATTTTAGCACGACAGGGCAGCTCACTTCTTCTGAACATGCAAAATGTACATTTATTATTTATTATTAGATTTGTGTGCCTTTTTGTGCCACATACTGTATTTTAATGCAGCTAAATTCTCAATAAAACTGTTTTCATTGATATATTTGACTGTTTCTGTTGTCAGACAACAGGATGAATATGAAATAGTGACTGAAACGCGACCCATTAAGACATAACCAGCTCTCCCTTCCACGATGTTAATCTGCTCAAAAATCCTGATTTATTTATAAATTTATAATCGAGCCATCATCTGATCAAATCAAATACACATAAGACAGAGACAATAGCTGTGCCGTTAAAATTAATTTGTGTTAATGCATTATTAACGTGTTAATTTTGACAGCCGTAGATTACAACGTTTAAACTTCTAATAGATTTACCTGTTTTTAGACAATAAAACATGCCTAATAGTGCTCATGTGCACTTTTTTTGCACTCCGATATATATATTTTATTATTACATGTAAAATTAAGTCAATAAATTCAGTCGGATTGGATTGTTTTACCCTGTTGGTACACTAACAGATGTAGTATATATTACTGAAGGCTATATCAATCTTTAGCAGAGAAATTAATTCAATTAGGATGTGTTTAACTGGGTCTATAAGACAGGTCTAATCTCACAGTTCTAAGAAGTGAACAAGATCAACTGGCTCCTCTCATCATTATGGCCAGAAACAGTCTAGTTGCACACAAGAGATTATATATACGCCTGTCCCAACCCACCGTCATTTACTGAGAGATTGATAGAGAAACTCCTGCCCTCACACTCCTGACCCACACACACACACACACACACACGCACGCACGCACGCACGCGTACACAGCACAGAAGATAGATTTCACATTCAGTGCTGCTTCAGGAAGAGGGAAGAGTAGAGGTTTTCTCAGCTTTAGAAACAGACAGGTGAAACACAACGTTACTTTGATAAGTGGGAAAACAGCCTGTTCAGTTACAATAATTTAAGCAAAGAATCCTTTAATTTCTTTAAAATCATTTCATATTTCAAATATTCAGAATGTTATTTTTAAAGCATTAATCTCAGCATAATTTATGCAATTGTAATTGCAGTGTAAATGCATTCATGCCATCTCTGAGCTGCATCAAACAGTGTGTTAATAAAGCCACTCAGTTCCACTTCTGCAGCGCAAAGACGGATTTTGATTTAATTTGATTAACAGCCTAATAGTGTCTTATTATTCTAATAAATTAAATGTATTGGACATAAATGATGCATACATTTAATAACGTTAGAAAACTGCTCTTATAAAGGATATTAACAAAATGTCCAGAAATTTTAAGGAATTGTTTTTGTCAATATTGCACAACCTAAATGTAGAAACACATATGCACACACTATGTGTCACTGTGTGTGATTTCCTACAGTATATATGTAGCATGTCTGAAGGTGTGTGTGTATGTGTGTGTTGATTTGTACACCATATCTGTCCTGTGTGTAACTGAATAATAACAGATGTAAGTGAAGCCAGCTGTGCCAGATTTACACAGCCCACCTCCCTACAGCCTGACAGCATGTGTAAACACTTTCTCTGTGTGTGTGTGTGTGTGTGTGTGTGTGTGTGTGTGTGAGAGAGAGAGAGTGGGTCAGGACAGGCATATTTAATGTGTCTGATGTAATGGGGCTGATTCAGCACATACATCCACAGGGAGTCATTACAGCACAGCATATGTCAGTGACCCTCCCCCAAAACACACACACACACACACACACACACACACACACACGTTTGTTTCTGTGAATTGTGGGGACTTTCTATAGACTTCAATTACTTTTATACTGACCAAACAATATTTTCTATCCCCGGCCTAACCCAACCCTACACCTAAACCTACCCCTTACAGGAAACTCTGCATTTTTACTTTCTCAAAAAAACTCATTCTGTATGATTTATAAACTTTTGAAATATGGGGACATGGGGCAATGTCCTCATAAATCACCTTCTCTTTGTAATAACTGTCATGCCCATGCCATTATACAAATTTATGTCCTCATTTGTCACAAAAATGTGCACACACACACTCACACTCACACTCATACACACGTACACACACACACAAACGCGCGCACACACACACACACACACACACACACACACACACACACACACACACAGATGGGAGGGCAGGGAGATGGTAGGCTATTTTCTTAGCACTATTTTTATTTCTTGAGGCATAAAGCAGTTTTCAGTGCTCGTCTGTTTGGTCCTGCAGCCTCTGTTTCTTTGTTGTGTTCTGGCTCTGTGTGTATATACTGTACGAAGCCCTGTTTTACAGTACAGTACAGTACAGTAGATGATGGCAGGAGACTCTCTGCTCTTGTACAGGCTCTGTTCACTCTGATTACTGAATCAAGTTATGTTTTTGCGCTAATACTGTCAAAACACACAAGGTTTATGTGTAGACTCAGTTGGTTATGTCTAAAATGAAGGTAAACAGTTCAGACAAACGGATGCGTGTCTGTATATTAGATGCGTGCAGGTCTTAAAGGGACAGAACTAAACATGCTGCCGACTGTCATTAAAGGGATAGTTCACCCTAAAATTTAATTTCTGTCATTATTTACTCACTCACATGTTGTTCCAAACCTGTATTAATTTCTTTCTTGTGCTGAACACAAAAGAAGATATTTTATGTCTTATGTTGGCTGCACTGCTCAGACAAAATAGTACAACCAACATGACAAAGAATTGTGATAAAACTGTGAAACCGTGATATTTCTAAATAAATCGTGATATGATATTTTTGCCATATCGCCCACCCCTAACCTGAACATACAAATCCTGATAGCGACTGAAGTGATGTGCAGGTTTTAAATATGGAAAGTCTTGAAAAAGGCACTAAAAAGTATTTAGACTGGAACAGACCAACTTAAAGTCATTATTCACTGATTTTTGTGGATCTCCAAATGTTTTGCCTTCAGGTTCAAACCTGGCATGTCACAATTCAATTGGCAAATACAATTATAAGATTTTATGGCAAAACATCATATAGTTGTGTGCTGGCAGTTTTCAGGTCATTGGCCTGACTGTTTGCTCACTGCTCACTGTTCAGACTAGAAAACACTGTAACTCTGATGTGTCCTCTGTGTGGACAAGATGAGTGAGTGTGTGTGTGTGTGTGTGTGTGTGTGATATATATCGTCTGCGATAATATCGTAATTGTTGTTTTAACAATATGTAATTTGACATTATCGAGTATTTTACAAAAACCAAACAAAACACCTATGGAGTGCATGCATTCATTACGTGATGAAGTCTAGACTAGAGCACGCGTGCATTTACAGTGTGTTCTCTCACGCATGATTCAGTCTAATAAAATGCACTAAGAATGATCACAAAATTCAAGATACGGGGCAGAAAGTTTATATATATATATATATATATATATATATATATATATATATATATATATATATATATATACATGCATACATACACACACAATGAACAAAATTATAAACGCAACACTTTTGTTTTTGCCCCCATTTTTCATGAGCTGAACTCAAAGATCTAAGACTTTTTCTATGTACTTTTATTGTGTCCAGCCTCAGACACACCTGTGGAATAATCATGCTGTCTAATCAGCATCTTAATATGCCACACCTGTGAGGTGGATGAAGTACCTCGGCAAAGGAGAAGTGCTCACTAACACAGATTTAGACAGATTTGTGAACAATATTTGAGAGAAATAGGCCTTTTGTGTACATAGATCAAAGTCTTAGATCTTTGAGTTCAGCTCATGAAAAATGGGGGCAAAAACAAAAGTGTTGAGTTTATAATTTTGCTCAGTGAATATATATGTGTGTGTATATATATATATATATATATATATATATATATATATATGTAGTGATATTACGCAGCGCCTGAAAGTAGTCCCCAGCTAGGTAACTACTAGTTATAATATAGCTGGGGACTACTTTCAGGCGCTGCGTAATATCACTGCGCCTGCTGCGGCCATGTTACGGCAGCAAAGTTCCTTGATTATTACGCCGGAATGAGAGTACAGTTCCTAGCTAAATTGGACTAGAAAATCGCAACTTTTCATTTTCCGCCGGTCTTAGTACACGATATAACTACAGAAGAGTCGAGTTTTAAATAGGACAAATATCGAAACTCTTTGGTCATTTTTGAACGCGATGCTACTGGTCTAATCGGATTCAATGATCTATGCTAAGCTATGCTAAAAGTGCTATCGCCAGATCCAGAGATCGGCTGAATGGATTCAAAAACGGTAAAACTCAACTTATTAACTCTGGGGGAGTTGGAGAATGAGCCTATTTCCAAAAAAAGTGGAGTGTTCCTTTAAGAGACTTACGTTTTAGACACCATATTGCCTGCTTTTGCTCCATTTCACCAACAAAAAAATCATTCCAAACACAGCCACAGCACTGTTTTGTGTCTCTGAGCAACATGATGGTGTTTCGTTCCTGAATGAATCAACCGTTTAAATGATTCAGTTCAGTCGCAATGACTCACTTATTAACAGTGACTTACTGCCACGGACTGATGATTTTAATTTCACATTCAAAGTATATTTTAATTTAAAAATAATTTCAAATATTAGTATTCAATGTTTTATGTGTAAAATATCAAAACATTATGCATTTGTAGCTGCAGGTTAAAGCACTCCGTGTCCCTCTGAGCTGCATTAAACAGTGTGTAAATACATCTAAATACCATTCAGATGCAGCTTCTGCAAAGATTAATTGTGTAGATACTGGTTTCATTTGTTTGGTAACAGCCTAAATGTCTTATTATTCTAATTGACTGATTAAATGTAAGAATTTGACTAAAAAGATGCACACTTTTAGAAAGAAAATGGCTTTATTAAAGGTAAAATTGCCCATAAAAGGTAAAAATCTATTTAAACTTATATGAAAAGATAAATTTCTACCACTGATGTGAACCACCACACAGAATATCAAAAACTGCAGCTGTCCACAGTAGTCAGATATCAGCACAATAACACACTCGGCAAAATATCGTCTGATGATTGTTATTGAAAAAATCAACCAAAAATATCGAGATATCATTTTTTTTTTCCAGTATCGCACATCCTTAGTGTGTGTGTGTGTGTGTGTGAATATGAGTGTGTGTGTGAGTGTGTGTGTGTGCATGCGTGCGTGCGTGTGTGTGTGTGTGTGTGTGTGTGTGTGTGTGTGTGAGCGATTGTGTGTGTGTTTGTGAGTGTGTGTGGGGACATTTGGTCACACACACAAGGAAAATAAAACCTGAATTTTTTGACATTGTGGGGACTGGCCTGTGGTCCCCATGAGGGAAATTTAAAAAAAAAAAAATAGTGAATGATGTTTATCTGAAATTGTAAGAATGCAAACAAGGTTTTCTGTAAGGGGGTAGGTTTAGGGTTAGGGGATGGAAAATATCGTTTGGTCAGTATAAAAGTAATAGAAGTCTAGAGAAAGTCCCCACAATTCACAGAAACAAATGTGTGTGTGTGTGTGTGTGTGTGTGTGCAGTGGTCGTACTCTCTGGAGAAGCCCAGCACTGGAAGTCTGTTCAGTCTGGCCTGGTCTGCAGACGGCACTCAGCTGGCCGGAGCCTGTGGAAACGGACACGTCTTGTTCGCTCACGTCGTAGAGCAGCGCTGGGAGTGGAGGAACTTTGAGATCACACTCACAAAGAGACGCACTATGCAGGTACACACAGCCTGTTTCAGGACAGTCAGCGCTGAACATAATAACAAGGCATCAGTTTACTCTCTACACCATTTGTAAAATGCATTGTGTTGTTCTAAACCCATGTGTGGACTGCTCTCAGTGCTTTCTACAGGACATTCATCTCCACAGTATCTCACACAGTACATCAGCTGATGCTTTTTCATTAGCTCATGAATTATGGATGTTTTTGTTAAAAGTAAGTTTTGGCTGATTGGTGAAATTCAGCTGAACCCTGAAGAGTTTTAAATGTTTTCTTTAAATCAGTATCACAGCAATAACCAACACATCTATTTCCCCTGGTCTTCATGTTGCATGTGATTATGGCTGGTGATAATGACAGGACAAAAGGAGCACACATGATTTAAACTTGAAAAATTTAGGAGTGCATAGACATCTTGGGCAGTGACTCGAGACTCACACCCTATAATGCTGTAGTTTACTGGTGGTGTGTTTGTTTCTCAGGTCAGAAACGTGTTGAATGATGCAGTGGATGTCCTGGAGTTCAGAGATCGGGTCATCAAAGCCTCGCTGGCTCACGGTCATCTGGTGGTCACCACCTCTCTGCAGTGTTACGTCTACAGGTGCCTCTTCCTCCTGTCGTTCAGTCTCACGTCAGTCAATCCCTGCCCGCTCTGACACGCTGTGCTCTTGTGCTGTTTCAGTGCTAAGAACTGGAACACTCCGCTGATCTTTGACCTGAAGGAGGGAACCGTCAGTCTCATCGTGCAGGCCGAGAGGTGAGAGAGTCCAGCTCCACTCTTCCACAGATTTCCACTGAGAACAGCTGATGGATTTACACAGAAGAACCAGTGGTTAAACACCAGTACGTGTTTAGCAGATATTTCTCTGTTTGCAGAGAAAAGTGCTTGAGCTTCACACATGAGACTATTGTGATCAACTCATAAAATTATGTAATATAACTGTATGTAAGTTTTTACCTTGAAATATCAGTTTCAAAATCATTCTGATGGTACAGTGACTTCTAATAAGATGGATGGCTTCTGAAGTCTCTGTTTTGCATGTGTAAGTTCGGCAGATTGCTTTAATGTCAGCAACAAATGCTACAGCTATTCACTGTAATTAGCACTGTGATATATTTATACAGTACATTTCACTCATGTTACTCTAGAGGGCACCAAAGTCACAAAAATACACAAAACAATATACAGGTGCATCTCAATAAATTAGAATGTCATGGAAAAGTTCATTTATTTCAGGAATTCAACTCAAATTGTGAAACTCATGTATTAAATAAATTCAATGCACACAGACTGAAGTAGTTTAAGTCTTTGGTTCTTTTAATTGTGATGATTTAGGCTCACATTTAACAAAAACCCCCCAATTCACTCTCAACAAATTAGAATAATTCATAAGACCAATAAAAAAAACATTTTTAGTGAATTGTTGTCCTTCTGGAAAGTATGTTCCTTTACTGTATATGTACTCAATACTTGGTAGGGGCTCCTGTTGCTTTAATTACTGCCTCAGTTCGGCGTGGCATGGAGGTGATCAGTTTGTGGAGCTGCTGAGGTGGTCTGGAAGCCCAGGTTTCTTTGACAGTGGCCTTCAGCTCATCTGCATTGTTTGGTCTCTTGTTTCTCATCTTCCTCTTGACAATACTCCATAGATTCTCCAGTCAAGCACACCAACACAATGGTCATTTAACCAACTTTTGGTGCTTTTGGCAGTGTGGGCAGGTGCCAAATCCTGCTGGAAAATGAAATCAGCATCTTTAAAAAGCTGGTCAGCAGAAGGAAGCATGAAGTGCTCCAAAATTTCTTGGTAAACAGGTGCAGTGACTTTGGTTTTCAAAAAACACAATGAACCAACACCAGCAGATGACATTGCACCCCAAATCATCACAGACTGTGTAAACTTAACACTGGACTTCAAGTAACTTGGGCTATGAGCTTCTCCACCCTTCCTCCAGATTCTAGGACCTTGGTTTCCAAATGAAATACAAAACTTGCTCTCATCTGAAAAGAGGACTTTGGACCACTGGGCAACAGTCCAGTTCTTCTTCTCCTTAGCCCAGGTAAGACGCCTCTGACGTTGTCTGTGGTTCAGGAGAGGCTTAACGAGAGGAATACGACAACTGTAGCCAAATTCCTCGACACGTCTGTGTGTGGTGGCTCTTGATGCCTTGACCCCAGTCTCAGTCCATTCCTTGTGAAGTTCACCCAAATTCTTGAATGGATTTTGCTTGACAATCCTCATAAGGCTGCGGTTCTCTCGGTTGGTTGTGCATCTTTTTCTTCCACACTTTTTCCTTCCACTCAACTTTCTGTTAACATGCTTGGATACAGCACTCTGTGAACAGCCAGCTTCTTTGGCAATGAATGTTTGTGGCTTACCCTCCTTGTGAAGGGTGTCAATGATTGTCTTCTGGACAACTGTCAGATCAGCAGTCTTCCCCATGATTGTGCAGCCTAGTGAACCAAACTGAGACACCATTTTGAAGGCTCAGGAAACCTTTGCAGGTGTTTTGAGTTGATCAGCTGATTGGCATGTCTCCATATAATAATTTGTTGAGAGTGAATTGGTGGGTTTTTGTTAAATGTGAGCCAAAATCATCACAATTAAAAGAACCAAAGACTTAAACTACTTCAGTCTGTGTGCATTGAATTTATTTAATACACGAGTTTCACAATTTGAGTTGAATTACTGAAATAAATTAACTTTTCCACGACATTGTAATTTATTGAGATGCAGCTGTACAGTTGCTTGAATAAAGGTATAACTTAATGCACAGATACACTTTTAATGCACAAAAATTATACTTCTGACCAACTCAAAAACAAAAAAAAAAGATAAATTTTTTTCTCAAATTATATTTCTGGTTTGGTTCAAATCTTAAATTTTGATTCAATAACAAAAATATTTATTTCCCAAAGACAAAACTTTTTTTCAGATTCAAAGTAAAAATATATACCATAAAGACCATATTATACTTAAAATAATTTCTTTAGACATGAACATAATGTAGGTTAATATAATATTTTTTGGATTTTTATTAGTTAAAACTAAATTGGCTATAATATGAAAATAGTATTTTCACTTAAAAATATTGAATGTAGTTTACTTAATATGAATAAACTTTGAAAACCCTTTAAGTCGGCATGAAATCAAAATGGACTTTATTTACTTTACTAGCACACATTGCTAGTCTTGATGTGAAAAATTAATCCGTGCAAGTTAATCCGCTGAAAAAAATTGTTTGTCTTGGTAATCTTTAATCAAAATCTGAACATTTACTTCCGCTCTGGAATGGCATTCCTTCTCTGATGACATCAGTTTGACGGCTTGGGCAGAATATCCTCAAACACACCCCTCTGACCGTTAGGTTGCTGTGAGTGAGAGACAGAGAGGAGGGGCGCTAAAATAAAACCTTGCCCTCTATTCAGTATTCCATTTCTGCTGGAAATACGTCACTACACTGAAATAAAGTCGGCAGCAATTTCCGGTTCACGCGGACTTTAATGTTAATTCTGATGTCTTCATCAGGCATCATATTTTTATTATGTGCTTAAAACCCAGAAAAATGTATAAATCCCACAGTAATGTGTGCAGTCAGTAACTCTAGCCAGCATGTGTTCTCAAGCTTAAATACTACTTAACATTGTTTCTTTTCATTTTCCTCCAGGGTTATTTGCTTTTAAACTGAATTAAAGAGTAGTTTAAACAAAAAAAAAATGTGATTTTGATTAGACCAGTGTAACAATGCTCTTTAACTAAATGGCATGGTTCTCAGAATCACTTCTGCTCAAGTGCAATATCAGGAGGAGCTTGATTCAGAGTTATTTTGGAGAATGATGATGTGTTGGACGTGTTTACTGCTTCTGTCTCTCACTCACACACGCTCTCTGTCTGTGTGTTCTTCTGTGCAGGCACTTTCTGTTGGTGGATGGAGCAGAGGTGTTTGTGTACTCGTATGAGGGCCGTTTGGTGTCGTCTCCCAAGAGTCCCGGCATGAGAATGGACATCCTGAACTCTCAGTCCATCTCGCTGAGCAACGACACCATCGCCATACGAGACACGAGCGACGAACGAGGTGCTGCCTCACAATCACTTACACACAAGAGCTCTTACAGTGCTGTCTACATCATGTGTGGATCACCATTAATACATGTGTGTCCGTCAGTAAGCCAAACTAGCTGTCTCAGCAACATTGTTTTTAGTATATAGGAGGCCAGACGCTGCACCTCAAGCAGTGATTTTACATGAACATCCTTTATACAGTCATGAATTTAGACACGTGTGTTCTGGTGCTGGTGTAATGTGATCAGTCACTCCGTCTTCCTTCTCTTCTCCAGTCGTCTTTCTGTTCGAGGCTCAGACGGGAAAAGCCATTGGTGACGGCAAACCTTTGATCCACAAGGTAAACACACACACACGCACACAGTGTTGCTGTGTTTCCAGGTGTTAGTAGTTGTTCTGTCTCTGAATCAGTGGACCATGGCCAGTGCTGCCACCTTGTGTACAGTGTGTGCACACTGTGCTGATGTATGCATATCCTAGTGTACATGTTTAAACTATACCTTGGCTTTATAAGGAAGCTGCCTATGTAGACAGCAGACAGCATGGCAGCTCACAGGTGTCTGGATCAGAGCTGAACTATGAACTACATTTTCTCCAGAAGTAACACAAAGGTTTAAATTTGTAGAAATGTTAATTAGTGAAGTTTTAGTACCTTTATATGTTACAAGTAAAGCTGTCAAGTGATTAAATATTTCAATCTAATTAATTACATGATGTGGCAATTAATTAATCTAATTAATCGCAAATTAAGCACACATCAATTTAGACTGAGAAATTACCCCTAAAAGATCATTTAAAGTACAACAGTACAAAAAAGTACCTTTTGAAATTAAATTTTTAAAATCAACATTGCCTAAATTATAACAATATGCTTTAATTTAGGTTTAAGATCTATTTATTATAATTTCAAATATGAAATGTTTAAAAGTCAAATGAAATGAAACTAAAAGCTTTAGTAGGTGGCAGTAAGTCATTGTCTTTATGAGTGAGTCATTGAATCATTCATTCAACCAATTTGTTCTAACAGCTAATTCATTCAGAAATAAAGCAAGTGAGTGTCTGCATCTGAAATCACATACTTTGCTATTATATAGTAGGCGAAAAACAGTATGTGACAAAAGAAATATGTCAGATTTCACAGTAGTCATAAAAGAGTAGGCAAAAAGTATACAGACCTTCTACTTTCAGCGTGATTCTGTGCATATTTTACTATCCCAGATTACATTCATACTATACAGAACATACTCTTTTTGCGGTTGTGAAGTAATTACTTATTCTAAAAAGTACCTACATGAGAGAGTATGCAATTTCGGATGCAGCCACTGTCTTTATGAATGTGTCACTGAATGACTGACTCACTTGATTCATTCAACCGGTGGATTCATTCAGTAATGAATCACCGCTGTGTGTTGATCAGAGACGCTCAACAGTTCTGCTGTGGCTTTGATCAGAACTATTTTCATTTGTGAAACTGAATAAAAACTGACAATATTGTTTCTAAAATATAACAAAATATTAACTTATTGTGATCACACTTTATTTTAAAGGAACACTCCACTTTTTTTGGAAATAGGCTCATTCTCCAACTCCCCCAGAGTTAATAAGTTGAGTTTTACCGTTTTTGAATCTATTCAGCCGATCTCCGGGTCTGGCGAGAGCACTTTTAGCATAGCTTAGCATAGATCATTGAATCCGATTAGACCAGTAGCATCACGTTCAAAAATGACCAAAGAGTTCCGATATTTGTCCTATTTAAAATTTGACTCTTCTGTAGTTATATCGTGTACTAAGATCGGCAGAAAATGAAAAGTTGCGATTTTCTAGGCCGATATGTTTAGGAACTATACTCCCAGTCCGGCGTAATAATCAAGGAACTTTGCTGCGGCAGCAGGCACAGTGATATTACGCAGCGCCTGAAAGTAGTCCCCAGCTATATTATAACTAGTTATCTAGCTGGGGACTACTTTCAGGCGCTACGTAATATCACTGCGCCTGCTGCGGCCATGTTACAGCAGCAAAGTTCCTTGATTATTATGCCGGAATGAGAGTATAGTTCCTAGCCAAATCGGACTAGAAAATTGCAACTTTTCATTTTCCGCCAGTCTTAGTACACGATATAACTACAGAAGAGTCAAGTTTTAAATAGGAAAACTATCGAAACTCTTTGGTCATTTTTGAACGCGATGCTACTGGTCTAATCGGATTCAATGATCTATGCTAAGCTATGCTAAAAGTGCTATCTCCATACCCGGAGATAAGCTGAATGGATTAAAAAATGGTAAAACTCAATTTGTTAACTCTGGGGGAGTTGGAGAATGAGCCTATTTCCAAAAAAAGTGGAGTGTTCCTTTAAAGTCCAATTCTCGCTATTAACAAACCATTAACTACAACTTTTGCCTCAATAAACTTTGTAATAGTTAATAGTTCTGTGTTTGAGTACTATAATCGGGCCCCGGTGAATTTACCATTCCAGAAAGAGTAAAAAAAAAATAACAGTAATTTTTTTTTTTTTGGTAAGCCTTTGTCTGCAAGCTTGTGAAAAAATGAGCATGTCAGATTTCGCTCCCCTGTGACCTAGAAAGGGAATCTTATTTTAATACTACCAGCCCTTAATCTGCATGTTTCTGCCATCATTGTATTCTCTTTCATAGGTTCACTCAACGCTGCGTAGCTGACGCAATGGGGAACACCCCCTGGTGTGACAATTGTCTGAAGCCCGTATAGAATCACTCCAATTCATTGGCTGATGGCGCGAGATACCGCCCCTACCTCATACGTGATTGACATAGACCCGCGCTCGCGCCATCTTACCCCTCAGATTTTCCTCTCTTCATAAGTGTTCGCTTCTTGTGGTTTTTCTGGCCCATTTCTCTGCAACGTTTTGGACTTCCATTTCCACTTCAGCGACTGCATCAGGGGAATATTATTCTTCGAGCAGTGAGTGGAATGGACTTTCATCGGTGCTAGCCGCCATGCTCTCGTCTCATCGTGAGTGACGACCAGCACGGTAAGTGCGTCAGATGAATTTAACTTTAAAACGCGCTAGACTCAAGGTTTTTGATCGTGAATCCGCCGTTCTCTCCCACCGTGCTACTCCGGAGGCCTCCTCCCTCCGCGAAGCCGTGGCCTGAAGTTCGGATCCAGAGCTCGAGGCCATGGAGAGTGAGCAGTTTTCACTTTCTCTCCCTCCATTGCCTGAGCGTCACCGAGCGGATTCTACAGTTGAGTTTTCTCACGGTTGTCCTGCACCCAACCCGGAGGCACGGGAAGCCGTTTCCTTCGGGTTGATGGATATTTTGTTTACCGCAGCTTCCGACTCCAAGGATTTCAGAGCCGCATCGCTCGACACTCTCCCACCTTGTGGCAAGGAGGCGCGGCCTTCCCCAGCCTATACAGAGCTGGTGGAGAAGTTGAGCTTAGATTGGCCAGACAAACCTTGCGAGTCCCAGTCATCTAACCTTAATGAGCATTTCTTCAGTGGCTCTAGCTCATGCCTGGTGAGAAAATTGCCTTTCTTCCCTGACCTGCATCATGAGATTTCCAGGTCTTGGAAGCAGCCTTTCTCCTCCTGTCTCACTAATGCGGCGGCTGTTGACTTCACCAACCTCATTGGTTCTGTGGAGCAGGGGTACGCTGCAGTCCCGGTGATCGAGGACACGCTCGCTATGCACCTCTCACCGACCTCCACCCCCTCGTGGCAGAGTGAGTGACCCGGCGCATCCCCCACCGTACATGTTCTGGGGAGCCCGTAGTCATTCCACTACTCACCAGCGCCCTCGCAAGCAGGTAGATTTGAAGCGCCGGAACAAGCCCCCCACGGCGCTAAGGCGTATCTGTCCATCCCCGAGACGCTCTCCTCCACTGACTGTGCCATCCTTGCCTCTAGATGCATCTCGAAGGTAGGAGACACTTCAGGTTTTCTCCCCTCAGGGTTGGTGCATGCTGCAGGCACTGTTCACATGGTAAGGGACACCCTTGAACTGTTCAACTCCGTTACATCTGTCGGCCTTCCTCCATGCCTAGAGGGACCTGCCAGGAGTGTCACCCTGGGTTCTTCATATGATACAGTTCAGCTACACACTCCAATTTGCTCGCAAAGCCCCTTGAATTATTCCCTTTACAGAGGGAAATTCAAGATGCTGACGTTCACAAAGTGTATGGATGCTGCTCTGGCCCCGCTGAGGCTCCAGGGGATCCAAATTCTCAACTACCTGGACGACCGGCTTGTCCAGGGATACTCTCCTTCTGCACCTTCGCGCGCTTGGCCTCCGGCTGAATGGCCAGAAGAGCGTGCTCACTCCAGCCCAGCAGACCACATTTTTAGGTGTCTGTCTGGACTCGACCTCGATGCAGGCCTGTCTGGTTCCTACTCGGGTCGAGAGCATCAAGTCGTGTTGGGCCCGCTTCAGGCTAGGTCGGCACGTGTCAGTGGGCCTGTGTCGCAGGCCCCTAGGCCTCATGGCAGCGGCTTTCCTGGTTCTTCCCTTGGGGCTGCTCCATATGAGACCGTTTCTCTAGTGGATGAGGTCCCTGGGTATTCGTCCCTCCTGGTCGTCTCTTCGCCTACTAAGAGTGTCAGGCGCCAGTCTCCGTGCCCTCTCAGTGTGGTGGAACCCGATTTTCTCCACAAAGGAGTGAAAATGGGAGTAGTCTGCCATCTCCAGATGATTACGACAGATGCTTCCCTCTCAGGATGGGGTGCAGTCTTCGAGAGCAGGCCGACTTGCGGTGTCTGGATGGGCAAGTACCTCACCTGGCACATAAACGTCTCAGAAATGAGAGCGGTTCATCTGGCTCTCATTAGCTTTTTTCCATTCCTGGCGCACTCTCGTGTCATCGTCAGGATGGACAATATGGCGGTGGTGTCACACATCAATCGCCAGGAAGGCTCCCGGTCGTGCACCCTTGACAGGCATGCGCGCCAACTCCTCCTTTGGCCACAGGACAGATTTTTGTCCCTGAGAACGGTCCATGTCCCAGGGGTCCTGAACCTAGCGGGGTACTTACTGTCGAGACAGAAACTCAGGTCAGGGGAATGGGTGCTGAACCGCCAGATGGTGGCTCAGATTTGGGAGCGATTTGGCGCGGCAGAGGTGGACCTCTTTGCGTCTCAGGAGTCGACCCAATGTCCCCTTTGATTCTCCCTCTTTCACCCTACCTCTCTGGGGATAGATGCGCTAGCGCACCCCTGGCCGGACATGAAACTATATGCTTTCCCTCCGGTAAAGCTCATCCCAGCTATTTTGCGCAGGGTGAAGACGTGCAGAGTCTGCCTTCTCTTTGTAGCCCCATTCTGGCCTTCCCAGATGTGGTTCTCGGAGTTGGTCTCCCTTCTGGAAGGAGATTCTTGGGAGATTCCAATCATGAAAGACCTGTTGTGTCAGCTCCAGGGCAGAATTTGGCACCCACGTCCAGAGATCAGGAGGCTGTGGGTATGGCCGATCAGAGGTTGCGGCTATTGCTGCCCGAAGGGACTCGGACAATGTCCCGTTGGGTAGACATTGTTTGGTCTCCTCCTTTATGCGTGGGGTTAAGCACCTAAGGCCAGTTCATCCTCCTAGTTTCCCTTCTTAGGAACTTTCTGTTGTCCTGAAGGGGCTGATAGAGCCTCCTTTTGAGCCTCTGGAGTCAGCTCCCGAGAGGATTCTGACGCTAAAGGTCTCTCTTTTGCTGGCATTGGCCTCTTTAAAGCATCTAGGGCACTTGCAGGCTCTCTCTGTCAGCGAGTCCTGCATTGAGTTTGCTCCTGGGCTGGTCAAGGCATTCTTGAGGCCCAGACCTGGTTATGTCCACAAAGTTTTCTCTACGTCTTTTTGTTCGCAGGTGGTGGTGTTGCAGGCTTTCTCTCCCTCCTCTTCGGGTGAGGACAATAATATTCATCTGCTCTGTCCTGTCAGAGCTTTGAAGGTATATATGGACCGTTCCAGTCACTGGCGTAAGTCCCTACAGTTGCTCGTCTGTTTTGGTGCAGGCCACAGAGGGCTAGCCGCATCAAATCACACAATTTCCCACTGAGTTAGGGAAGCTATTTTGAAGGCCTACAAGGTGCGTGGTCTGCCTTCACCTCTGCTCATTCCACCAGGGGGATGACTTCCTCTCAAGCTTTGTTTAGAGGGGTTCCCCTGTAGGATATCTGTATGGGGGCAGGTCCTCTTCCCATACTTTTGAGGTTCTATAACTTTGATGTGAACACGGCTCCTGGCTCCCAGGTTATTTCTGTTTGAGCCAGCTGTGTTTTAGTGCTCTTGTCTGTAATGGGCCAGACTTGGCAGCGTGTTAGCTTGGCGTGTGTGGTATATTGTTCACATTGTGTCAGTTACGTAGCATTGAGTGAACATATGAAAGAGAACGTCTTGGGTTACTTACGTAACCCATGTTCTCTGAATAGGGAACGAGATGCTGCATCCACTGCCAAGCTCCTCACGCTCTCGACCTGCTTTTCCGACAGGAAAATCTGAGGGGTAAGATGGCGTGAGTGTGGGTCTATGTCAATCACGTAGGAGACGTAGGGACGGTATTTTGCGCCATCAGCCAATGAATTGGCGTGATTCTATACGGGCTTCAAACAATCATCACAGCAGGGGGTGTTCCCCATTGTATCAGCTACGCAGTGTCTCGTTCCCTATTCAGAGAACATAGGTTACGTAAGTAACCCGAGGCGTTTTCTCAAGCGATGAAGGTGTAGCAGTTCTAACTCCAGGGCAAAAGTTTGAGCAAAACATGCTAACTGTTCTGTCTTTGTCTGCACTGACGAGCACTGAACACTGTTTAGAGTCCCAGCCTCAGAGGAGACAAGAGAGCAGAGGATTTACTGATTTATTTACTGTATATTATGCAGCTGCCACACAGATCTAATATAAACATTCGATTTCTTTCCCAGCTGTTTACCTTCACAGACATAACCGACTGATTTTGTAACTCATGTGTGTTTTTAACATAAACGTGTGTGTATTTAGTTTATGTGTATGTAGTTTAAGCGCAATAAGACATGAAAGAGAACTTAGTTTAGTAACGTTACTCACATGCCGTGTGACAGACGCTTTCTGTGTGCGTGCTTCAGATGTGTGTGCTCAGAAAACCAAATATCACAAGTTTAAACTGATATGGCTTTAAAACGCTTTCAGCGCGATATACATGATAATCAAAACCAGATGTTCTTTTTTTGGCTGAGTATCTGATATATGAGCTGTAAAAAGGGAGCTGCTTTTATACAAGTTGCTATTCTGGAAAAGGGGGCGGGGAGCAACAGCTAATTTGCATTAAAGAGACATGCACGAAAAAAAAAACCTGTTTCTACTTCCACTCAAAATAGGCATCTAAATCATATAATAAATGATCTGTGGGGTATTTTTGAGCTGAAACTTAACAGACACATTCTGGGGACACGTGAGACTTATATTACATCTTGTAAAAAGTGGCATAATAGGTCTCCTTTAAGTTTAGGTATTGGGTAGGATTAGGGATGTAGAATATGGTCATGTAGAATATGTGCTTTATAAGTAATAAACAGCCAATATGTTAATAATAGGAATGCTAGTAAACAACTAGTTAACACTTTAGTCCCTATACTAAAGAATTACTCTCATTGTTTACTGAACTATAAAAAATCAGTGTCACATTTGCAGAGGTGTAGATATTGTGGAAACAGCACTCTTGCTGGTGTGATATTACTAAACTATATCATATGATATAAATATAAGAAGGTGATTTTTTTGCCCTCATGTGTTAAATATTAGGCTCATATAACTGCATTAATAGACAACATCATGCAGTCAGTCAGTCGTCCTGCTTCATGATCATCAGACACTGCATCAGCGTAAGATGAGGGACAGGTCCGGACACGTTATTGAATTGCACCAAATGAGTGTGTTAAATCAACAGCCAGTTATAAACTGCGATGTCAAAGGGTTGGTGATGTTATGTGACATATCTCCTCTCATTGTGTCTCTCTGTTCAGATAGAGGTGGTGTTCGTCGCGCTGGATCAGTGTGGCTCGTCTAATGACAGAAGGATCGCACTGATCGATAAGAACCATGACCTCTACCTGACCTCTGTGAGAACGCTGGGCCGAGCGCACAGCATCCACAAGATCGGTGAGTTCAGTCAGGCATCTGTATTAAAGCCTGGTACATCTGAACTTATCTGTGTGATTGGTCCTCAGGGTCGATGGTTGACACTATGGCCTGGAACGACTCGGCTAACATCCTGTGTGGAATCCAGGACAGCCGGTTCACAGTGTGGTATTACCCTAGTGTGGTGTTTGTGGACAAAGACCTGCTGCCCAAAACCATCTTCACCAAAGACAGCAGGTACATACTCACACCAGCTAACTAGACTACCTATAAGAGTAACGGAAGCATGCAGTCTGCACATGTCCTGCGGGTGACGTTTGCTGGATCATGTGTCCTGCAGTGAGTTCAGTCATCCTCCTCAGATGGTGAGCTATGAGGGTACTCAGGTGACGGTTAGACGAGTGGACGGCTCTCTGGTGTGCACCGCCGTGTCGCCGTACCCCAGCTTACTGCACGAGTACACCGGCAGCGGCCGCTGGGAGGACGCGCTCCGCATCTGCCGCTTCGCCAAGGTCAGTGGATCACACACACAGAGAAAACTCAGCCTGACGATGCACAGGTGAATTCCTTCAATATGGTTATTGTTATAGCTGACAAAAAAAATCACACACAACCAGATGAACTAAGAAAATTTCAAAACAAAAACAGATCCTGTAGTCAAATAAATACACTGAAGACACAAAACACCAGACATTTAAACATTTAAGCTGAAATCCAAAGTTTGTTTAAAGATAAAATCAAAAGGAGGAAATTATATTTTAAAGCTGCAGTCCGTAAGTTGTGCCTCTTTGTCGCCATCTCTGTTTGAAAACCTGGAATTGCAAGCTGCAAACCGTGCAAATTATTATTATTGTTATACTTTATTCTCAAATTATTAATGTTAACAACATCAGCATAGCTTGATTGCTATGAGTATAGTGTGTTTTAGCGTGTAGATTTCAGTTTCTGTACAGTCTAATATCTAATTGTCATACCATTCGAATTTAGTATTAAGAAACTCTTTTAACCCAAAAAGCAAATTATTCTCCCTTCGAACTGGTTGTCTTTAAAGGGGTGGTTTACTGGTTTTTTTCTTGGCTTGATTGTGTTTATGGGGTGCAGTCTAACATGTGTTCATGCTTAATTTTTTTTAAAAACACATTATTTTTCATATAATTTACCTTTATTCCACACCACTCTGTCCCTTCTCTGACAAACACCTCGATTACTTCCTGTTTTTATGAAGCCCCTCCCTCAGAAACACGTGATAGGCTGTGATTGGTTAGCTGGCTCAGTGTGTTGTGATTCACTAAACCACCGAGCGTGCGTCTAAATGTCCCGCCCCTCCGCTCAGCGGCATGTGCACCAGTTGTATTGTAAACAATTGATTTATAACAATATAGAAAGGTCTATATTGCTTATCAGTTTGAGCCCGATTGAGACGCAGAGGATATTAGTGAAGAGGATCCGCAGAACCTGTGCAAGCACGGCTCTTAATGGTATGTTTTTATGTTTGTTGTCTCATACGTTTAGATACGCTGATATGCTTATGTTAGCTTTTAATATACGGTTTTATTCTGATTAAAGCTTTAATACAGTAGGGCACACGCGTCCATGTATAACGCTTCTCATTGCTATGTGAAAATGTATAATTGGAACAGTTTTTTGGAGCTGATCTGACGATCAGAGAGAAAGAGAGAGAGAGATAGATAGATAGAGAGAGAGAGAGAGATGCAGAGCAGGGCGACGCGAGGAACAGTATTAAGAACCGCTGTTTTAGAACATTGATTTTGAAACTTGTGAATCCATTAGAATCGTTAGAAGACATAATCGCGATTCATATATGAATAGATTTTTACGTGCACCCCTAGTTTTCTCTTCCTCTTCTCTAAAGCAGCACAGCATGGCCCCGCCCCCTTCCTTACATGTTCCCGAGGGCGGGGTTTATCTGGGTCAGTGACATATCAGACCCGGGAAGTAGTTCGTTGTAGTCCCTTACCAGCCATTTTTGTAGGCATTAAACTTCCAGAATTTTAAAAGACGATATCTCTGTTTGCACTGAACTTTCAGCGCTGCAACTTTGCAGATGTTGTTTATACTCAAACAGCAACATTACACACTAACTAACGTTAAAAAAGTGAAATTGCAATAAACCACCCCTTTAAAATACAAATCTTGTGTAATCCCAGGCTATCTGTAATCACAAGCACATTTAAATCTGAAATGTAATTTCATTTCATTCACATGTGTTTCATAAACACAGTCCTTTCTGGATTACAATCCGCCATCAAAATGATATATTTAATTATCCCAGCTGCTGTGAGAAAAGGCTATAAACGATCTGCCACCTGCAGGATCCTCACATGCAATAGCATACTAGCCAGGACAACTTCTTTATGTTTACAAACGTGACGTAATGACGCGAAAACCTACCCATACCACTCAAATGAGAAAATATTATTAGAAGCTAACCGTTGTTGTCACGGGTGTGTGTGTGGTGGACACACAAGAGAAGCGAAGACGAAGGTTTAAACGGGAATGAGAGATTTAATGGAACTTAGAATGACATGGTACACACACACAGGGTAACATCAACAATAACCGACCAACTAGAACTAAATGGACAGCAACTAATATAGGGCAGATAACGAGTGGCAGACAGGTGAACACAATGAAGGTGATTAACTCATAATTGGCAAATGGCAGAAACTAGGTCACACATGGGGAAAGAAAACACAAACAAAAGTCCAGGGGCGTGACATTTCGCCCCCCTCCCGGAAGGCGCGTCCCCGCGCCGTAGAAGGGGAAGGAAAAGGGGAGTGGCGAAAGGCTGGCAGGAAGGCAGGCAATACCGGAGGAGGTTCGGGCGGAGGACGGACACCCGGGAGGAGGACGACTACCAGATTCCAGGGCGGGTCAGATGGAGGGAGGAGCCAGGACGGAGGAAGGAGGGATCCGGAGCAGGAGGAGCCCGGCAGGACCCAGGCCACAGCCATGACGATGGCCCAGGGTGGAGCCGACGGAGGGAGGAGCCATGGAGGAGGAATGGCCGCCGACTCCATGGGGCCGACCGATGGCGGCAGAGCAGGTGGATGAGGAGCCCGAGCCGGAGCCGGAGAGCAGATGAGTCCGGGCGAAGCCGAGGATCCGGAGGGCCAAGGTGGAGCCGAGGGCTCCGGCGACCGAGGTGGAGGCGGAGATCCGGAGGCACGCGGCGGAGCCGGAGCGACTGAGGACCAAGGTGGAGCTGGAGGGAGGGAGGAGCCCAACGGAGCCGGTGGGACGGAGCGACGAGGCACAGCCGGAGGAGTGGAGTCCTGAGGCGATGGCGGGATGACGACCGACCAAGGCGGAGCCGGAGGGACGAAGGAGCCCGGTGGAGCTGGTGGGCCGACGGGCGACGGTGGAGATGAGGGAGCTAGGAGCTGAGGTGGAGCCGACGGGTCGGAGGGCCGAGGTGAAGTCCGGGATTCAGAGGCTGGAGGCGAAGACGAGGGATCCCCCAGCCACGACGCCGATGGAGACAGGCAGACCCGCGGCGATCCCACCGCACAGATGGTGGGCTGAGGGTGAGCAGAGGGGCTGCCAGACAACAGCGGTGGAGTAGGCAAGAGCGGGTGGGAGGGTGGGCATTTTTGAGCCTCCGGGCTAATCCTTGTGGGGTACTTTCGAGGAGCCGGCACTGGAGGACGCTTTGCAGGTACAGACTCTGGGCGGCGCTCTTGCAGCGCGGATTCAAGGGGGCGCTCTTGCAGCGCGGATTCAAAGGGGCGCTCTTGCAGCGCGGATTCAAAGGGGCGCTCTTGCAGCGCGGATTCAAAGGGGCGCTCTTGCAGCGCGGATTCAAAGGGGCGCTCTTGCAGCGCGGAGACAGGGAGGTGCCTTCTTGGTGCAGGCACTGGGCGGCGCTCTTGTAGCGCGGGCTCTAGGGGGCACTCGGGAGGCTCTGAGCTGGACGGGACCAGCAGAGGCGAAGGTGGGCTGGACGGGACCAGCGGAGGCAAAGGTGGGCTGGACGGGACCAGCGGAGGCAAAGGTGGGCTGGACGGGACCAGCGGAGGCAAAGGTGGGCTGGACGGGACCAGCGGAGGCAAAGGTGGGCTGGACGGGACCAGCGGAGGCAATTCCAGGTAGTTAGAGACTTCAGATGACGGCGTGAGCATGGAAGGCATGTCTGCATGAATTTCCCAATTTATTAAGTCCTCAGAGTCCTGCACCTGCTCACCCTCAGCGGCGGTGCAGTGGGCGGGGCTTCCTTCAGCACCCTCAAGCTCCACTGTAACTTCCACTGTCGCGTGCACTGTAGCCGGCTCTCGCACCTGGTCGGACGGTCCATGAGGCTCTGGCTCCGGGGCAATCTCCAGCTCAGTCGCTCCTCTTTGCGATGGCTCATAGGTTGCTCTGGGCTCTGGCTCTCCGTCCGCGGTGGGCTCGGGCTGACGCTCTGCGGCTCGGGGTGATGGTGGGCTGGGCTCTGGGTCAGGAGTGGGACTGGTGTCATTCTCCTCATAGTCCACGGTCAGTGGGGATCCACAAGACACCAGCACCCACTCCACAAAGGTGGCAAAATCTCCCCGAGGACCATCCCCGGACAACCGCGCTCTGCACCCGTCGTTTAGGCTCGTCCGGTAGAACGTGCAGAGGCAGTAGTCCGGGTAGTGGGTGTAATTGGAGATTTCCACGAATAGTCTCGTATGGTCCTCGAGGGAAAGGCTCCTCTGCTCCAGCATGAGGAGTAGGCAGGCAGGGTCATTCATAACAAAAGGAAAAATAAAAACTGATGGAAAAAAACGGAAACAAAACGAGGGGAAACACGCAGCTATACTTCACTTTTTGTTTTGGGTCGGTTATTCTGTCACGGGTGTGTGTGTGGTGGACACACAAGAGAAGCGAAGACGAAGGTTTAAACGGGAATGAGAGATTTAATGGAACTTAGAATGACATGGTACACACACACAGGGTAACATCAACAATAACCGACCAACTAGAACTAAATGGACAGCAACTAATATAGGGCAGATAACGAGTGGCAGACAGGTGAACACAATGAAGGTGATTAACTCATAATTGGCAAATGGCAGAAACTAGGTCACACATGGGGAAAGAAAACACAAACAAAAGTCCAGGGACGTGACAGTTGTGACTCGGGCTAAAGTAAGTAGTTTTGAACACTGGCTGGTTATGTACTTGCTCAAATATTGATTTCGGATCATTTTTAACCAAAAAAAGTTACGGACTGTAGCTTTAAATAAACAGGAAACAAAAACAACATAAAATAACATTTAAAAAAAACAGTTCAGGTTGTATGGTCATGGTGCTCAACATAATAACTGACTAAGAATAAATTCTACCCTGTTGAAAGAACCAGCATATGCTGGTATGTTTTGAAGCATGGCTGCTGGTCATGAGCTGGTTTAAGCTGGTCCTAAGCTCGTCATGAGCTGGAGTTAGTTGCTTAGAACCAACACATGACCAGCTAAGAACCAGCTTAAACCAGCAGCCATGCTTCAAAACTTACCTAACCAGCATGTTCTGTTTTTTTTTTAACAGGGTAGTTATTCATATTCATGCTTTTGAGCTTAATGTGTTGTGTGCAGATCAGGTGTGTGTGTGTGTGTGTGTGTGTGTGTGTGTGTGTGTGTGTGTGTGTGTGTGTTATTTGTGTTGATGTCTGTCTGACGGTTGTCATTTCTCCTCGTGTCTCTGTGCTCCTGAGGAGGAGGTATGTCTCTCTGTCTCTCTGTACCTGTAATTAATCTCTTCCTCCCCGTCTTCCCCTGTGATGTGTGACACCAGTAGAGGGCAGCGGTTAATAACTCCTCCATAGGAACTAGTGCAGAAGGGACTGTTGTTCTGTCACAATAGGTAGAGCCACACCATATTGAAAATAAAACTAAAATAAAATAAAACTTCAACATTAAAGGGCAATGGAATAAAAACACTTATGTGAATATTAGGGGTGTAACAGTTCAAATTGCTCATGGTTTGGTTTATATCACGGTTTTAGAGTCACAGTTTCGGTACGGTTCAGTTCGGTATGTGCTATGTTTAGGGAAAAAAAGGACTATACTGTCTAACTACAAGCAACAGCACAAATAAATACAATAGAGCAAAGATACAAATACAATAAACAGTACTTTTCAGGTTTTTAGGTACAGAATTTGAATATTTCAATAAAATGATTTTGAATAAAGTAATCAACTGTAAAATAACATTGCATATTTGACTGTATAAATGAAAGATTATTCATAAGTTACAAAAGCTATTCAATCAAGAGCAGTGAGTGATTTCCTTTGTCTTTTGTTGATTAACATTAAGAAGGTGCTGTCACTTTAAGACAATGCACAGATCCAGTACCCTGATACTGTACGTTCAGCTGACTTTGTCTGCTAGGATACTCACTATGATGGGTGTGTTGACATAGTTTTTGTGTGAATTTGTACATTCGGTCCCACTTTACATTAGGTGGCCTTAACTACTATGTATTTACATTTGAATTAATCATTTGGTACAATGCACTTATTGTGTACATACATGTTTTTACATTGTACTTATATTTTTTAAAAATACCTATATGTAATTACATCTGTAATTAATTTCTGTAATTACATTTATAATTACACTGTTGACCATCCCTTACACCTTAAAGGAACACTCCACTTTTTTTGGAAATAGGTCATTCTCCAACTCCCCCAGAGTTAATAAGTTGAGTTTTACCGTTTTTGAATCCATTCAGCCGATCTCCGGGTCTGGCGATAGCACTTTTAGCATAGCTTAGCATAGATCATTGAATCCAATTAGACCAGTAGCATCGCGTTCTAAAACGATCTACCGGGGACTACTTTCAGGCGCTGCATAATATCACTACGCCTGCCGCGGCCATGTTACGGCAGCAAAGTTCCTTGATTATTACGCCGGAATGAGAGTAGTTCCTAATCATATCAGCCTAGAAAATCGCAACTTTTCATTTTCCGCCGATCTTAGTACACGATATAACTACAGAAGAGTCAAGTTTTGAATAGGACAAATATCGAAACTCTTTGATCGTTTTAGAACGCGATGCTACTGGTCTAATGGGATTCAATGATCTATGCTAAGCTATGCTAAAAGTGCTCTCGCCAGATCCGGAGATAAGCTGAATGGATTCAAAAACAGTAAAACTCAACTTATTAACTCTGGGGGAGTTGGAGAATGAGCCTATTTCCAAAAAAAGTGGAGTGTTCCTTTAACCCACCCTTAAACCTACCCATACCACCAAACCTGTCCCTAACCTTACCCGTATCCCTCCTCAATAGCAGCAAAAGTGTTTTGCAATACAGTAGGAACACAATAAGTGCATTGTACTTATTTTTTTGATGTAAGTACATAGTAGTTAAGGCCACCTAATATAAAGTGTGACCGTACATTCAAGCAAAAGACTTGAAAGAGAACTCAATATGTGCGTGCTTTCTGAGACGTGGGTTTGCCTGCTTCGGATGAGCACACACACAAACTTCTCACTGCGTGCGAGTTCTCATTCACATCTTCTGGCTCTTGAATGTTTAAACTGGCAAAGCTTAAATGAGTTTAGTTTAAACACAGAAAGCAACTTGTGCTGTTCAGATCTCACCTATCAACACCTAGGTGATGACGGCATAAATGACCGGTCATATTACAGCATATGGCACTCGTATTGAACAGAGTGACTGGGTTTTATTTTTTATTTTTTTTGGTTCATCGCTGTTGTTGTAATATATTGGGAAGTCAGAATGCGTATCCATTGACAGAAACATACATTAGCCGAACTCTGTCTGTTCTATGTGTTGTTAATTTTAACAAACCATATTACAGATGCGTTGTCAGATTTAAGTTGAATCGCGGTGCAAGTGCATGCCAAATCATAACTGCGGTCAGGGCAGCCTCCACTTTAAAAAACGCGCAAACGGCATAAACGGTGCGCGCATATACTAGCCGTTACGGTAATATAGTATAAAATCTAATTTCAATGATCATAACTCAGTCTGATGTGAAATAACTAAATAAAAGCCTTTCATAAACTTGTATATAGCTTTTTTTTTAAATCTGTATATTCACACAGTTATAGAAAAAAAACCTCCCTGTTTCCTCAAAACAGTTTCACTTCAGATAACCAGTACACCTCCTCAGTGTCGTTCCCACAATGTCAGGACTATCTGGTGCTTCTCGTAGTGTAACTTGAGTTTTGGGGGGTTTGGAGGGCTTTTATTCTGTAATCCAACATTAGACAGTCCTGAAACTGGGGTACTGAAACTCTGGGGGGGTGGACTATCAAACTGAAGTGAAACTGATTTGTGGAAATAAGGACTTTTCTTTTAGAGCTAGGTCCTGAAATTGAGGTACTGAAACTCTGAGGTGGTGGATGACGTGAAACTGATTTGTGGAAATAAGGACTTTTATTTTTAGAGCCATTAGGAAAAATTGGCTATATACAAGTTTTTGGGGGGCTTTAATTTTGTAATTTAACATCAGACAGCGCAGACATTGGCAAGGTGACACCCTAGCGTGTTGTACTATGAATCTGAATTGAAGTTAGTCTGTGGAAACAGGTAGATTTTTTTTTTTTAGTTATCCAAAATCAAAGACAAAACTGGTTATATATTAAATTTATATATTGCAACATCGGTCAGTATCAACATTGGCTGAGTGACACTCTGGGGTGGTGCACTACTAATCTGAAGTGAAAATGGTTTGTGGAAACGGAGTTTCCTTTTCAGAGCTTTTCAAAATCACACAGAGCAGGTAGAATATGAGTTTTTAGAGGGCTTTTATTTTGTAATGCAACATCAAACAGTCCTGAAATTGGGGTACTGAAACTCTGGGGTGGTAGACTATCAAACTGGAGTGAAACTGATTTGTGGAAATAGGGACTTTTCTTTTTAGAGCCATCTAAACATTTGGAAAAATGGGTTATGTACACATTTTTGGGGGGGCTTTAATTTTGTAATACAACATCAAACAGTCCTGAAATTGGGGTACTGAAACTCTGGGGTGGTAGACTATCAAACTGAAGTGAAACTGATTTGTGGAAATAGGGACTTTTCTTTTTAGAGCCATCTAAACATTTGGAAAAATGGGTTATGTACACATTTTTGGGGGGGCTTTAATTTTGTAATACAACATCAAACAGTCCTGAAATTGGGGTACTGAAACTCTGGGGTGGTAGACTATCAAACTGAAGTGAAACTGATTTGTGGAAATAAGGACTTTTCTTTTTAGAGTCATCTGAACATTTGGAAAAATGGGTTATGTACACGTTTTTGGGGGGCTTTAAATTTGTAATTCAACATCTGGGGTGATGGACTATCAATCTGAATTGAGATGATATTGAAATATTTATTTTGGTATTTTATTATAATTTTTTTCCATTGTTGTTTTTAAAAGTATCTTTTTGATTCTTTTAAAAAGTACAGTTAAAAACAATATATTATTTTATATTTTCTTTGTAAATTATGAAACTTTACGTTAAAAAAAAGTGTCCTGCATTTTTCATGTCACTACCAAAACAGTATATGTTTTATTCCATTGGCTGAGACTGATTTTAACTAAACCAATAAACTTATGATCAGAAAATATCCCTGTTTTCCCCTCTCTCATAGCTACAAAGTGCAAGTAGATAGGTCCCATCATTTTGAGGTAAATGTGTTTGAAGTCTGAAAAATCTGTGTGTAACTTTAAGTTAAGTAACTTTAACTACCAAACACCTTTTTTCTGCAATCAAGCACACTTTTTTGGGGGAGTTATTTCATAATATTTAGTTTTTGTATGTGTATTACTGTTCAGAGCTGTGCTAGCTAACCATGTGCTGATTAGCATCTTTGAGCTAGGTTCAAAAGTATCTAATATTGTCTCTACCGAAACATTTGGTGGAGTTTCAGTGATGACATCTTTTTTTTTTTGGGTGTTATCCCATACAATTGTCACTACCAAAACAGTCAAAAGGGAACACATAATACTGATATTTGGGGGAAATAAACTAAATTTTAGTACACTTTTGCAATTCTTTTTTGTGTGTTTTAATAGTGTTTCAGTATGTGAGTTAAAATTCTGTAATGTGATGTGGTTGCTACCAAAGCATTACGGTCACTACAGAAAATGTGCTGTCACTACCGAAACTGTCATGACACAGACAAAGAACACAGAGGTAAGTGATCAAACAGGCGTATTTATTAACTGATGAGCAGGGAAGAAGCAGGAGCAGTCGAGAGGTAAGTATGACACTGTGAGACAATCTCCGAACGGCTTAGCTTGCGGTAACTTGATCTTTGTTTCACCGTAGGATGATCGTGGACGAACATGATCGGTGCAGAACAGGAGCGGTGGAGCACAGGAACATCTAAGGTGAGCAAACACAGGTAAGTACACATAGAGAGTCTGGTTTGGGTTCAGGGATGTGAACGGTAGACCGGAAGAGGAGGTAGTGTAGAGAGTGAGCTTATAAAGGGAGGCTTGATTAACTGCAACAGGTGTGGGTGATTAGTAATCTTGGAGATTGGGATCTGGTGAACGTTGGTGCTGATGACTGTGGTGACTGCGTTGGCTGTGGTGACTGAGACTCCCTGACATTACCCCCTCCCCCAGGGGCGGCTCCTGACGCACTAACACGACAACAGGGGCTGCCTTGGCCTCTGGGTGCGGCACGATCAGGATGGTTGCGATGGAAGTCTCTGTGGAATAGGCAATGAAACCAACTTTCCAGAGGGGAGATGGCATGGCGTATTGGACTGGGCACAGACTGAGCAACCGCAGACGTACTTGATGACATCCTGAGTCATACTGGGCCACCAATACCAAGCTTGGAGGAGTGAGAAAGTTCGCTGGCTGCCTGGGTGTCCAGAGCCCGGAACCTCATGAACTGAGCCCAGAAGGGATAATCTTAGTGATGATGGGACGTAGGTCTTCCCCTCTGGGCCTCCCTGTGGAGCTGGTTCGGTGCAGGTGGCATCACGAATTCCTTCGGTGATGTCCCACTGAATCGGACTGACTATGAGGGCTGGAGGGAGGATTGGTTCCGGGTCTGAGGGTTGATCTGGAGAATGAAAACGAGAGGAGGCATCCGCTTTGTGGTTCTGGCCTCCAGGATGGTATGTAATGGTAAAGTTGAATCGTGTGAAAAACAGAGCCTAGCGGGCTTGATGAGGGTTGAGGCGTTTTGCATCTCTCAGGTACTGAAGATTCTTGTGGTCAGTATTTACTGTGAATTGGGATGATGCTCCCTCCAGCCAGTGACGCCAACTTGATTGCTAGCAATTCCCGGTTTCCAGTGTCATAATTTTGCTTTGCAGGGGTCAGTTTACAGGAGAAAAAAGCGCAAGGATGGAGGCGGGGAGGCTCCCCGTGGTATTGAGACAGCACGGCCCCAACATCGGTAGTAAAGGCGTCCAATTCGACCACGAAAGGCATTTGAGGAAGGCATGTGCTGAAGGCTTCCTTGAGTCGGTTGAAGGCTTCGGGGCTCCAGGGCAAAGATTTGGATCTGCCACGTAGCATGGAGGTGAGAGGGGCCGTGAGCAGACTGAAATTGTGAATGAACCGTCTATAGAAGTTAGCAAATTCTAGAAACCGTTGGAGTTCCTTCACAGACTGTGGGAGAGGCCACTGCTGGATCATTGTAACCTTCCCCTGGTCCATCTGGATACCTTCGGGACTGATGACATATCCAAGGAACTGCACCGTGGAGTGATGGAACTCACATTTTTCCAACTTCAGACAGAGGTAGTGTTCTCTGAGCCTCTGGAGGGGAAGTGGGTGTGGCAGCTTCACAGTTTGCGAGTTTAGGGCTTGGTAATCTATACACTGTCTTAAGCCTCCATCCTTTTTGCTCACGAAGAAGAAGCTTGATGTAGGCAGGTGATGTAGATGGGCAAATTAATTTCTGTTGAAGAGCCTCCTGCATGTATTCCTCCATTGCTTTGCGCTCGGGGATGGACGAAGGGTATACTCTACCCTTGGGGAGTTTAAGCCCAGGCAGCAGGTCAATGGCACTGTCCCATGGCCGATGCGGTGGAAGACGGGTGGCTGCCTGGTTGCTGAATACATCCTGGAACGCCTGGTAGTCAGATGGGATAATAGGTGTCACCAGAGGTTCGAGGGTTTCGACAAGGGTGGAACACACTTGGGCTTGTTTGGTCTCCTTGCACGGCTTGGATACAGGAGATATAAAGCTGTGAAAAGCTGAGTAATTTCGCAGGGATCCCATCTGACTTCCGAAGAGTGTTGGCTGAGAGCCATGGGTGTCCCAAGATGGTGTCCACTGTGGGTCCCTCCAGTACTAGAAATGGGATGGTTTCTTCATGCAGACATCCAACTCTCAGGCTCATCGGGGACCCGCCCACACCCTAGCAGTTTTCCTTGAATTGTCCCAACTTGGACGTTTACAGTGTAAGTTGAGACAAGTTAAGAGTCCTTGTGAGATGAAATTCTCTGAGGAGGCAGAGTCAACGAGTGCGGAGACTGAAACAGGATTCTGAGGTAAGTAGTTGTACTGGTAAGAGGGACAATGTGGAAATTTCTGCCTCGAGTTGAGTAGTACTCACCGCAGGGCGTGGAGGTTGGACAGGGCAGGTCCTGATGAAGTGATCGGATGCTGCACAGTACAGACACAGTCCTGCCGCGAGGCGGCAAGCATGCTCCATGCGTGACAAACGAGTGGAGTCTACTTGCATGGGTTCTAGTACTGGGGAACTGCGGGCGGGTGAGGTGAGCTGGTGTGCGGCTTCGTCAGGATAAAAAGCAGAGAGGCATTGTGAGATGCGTATGGCATGCTGCATAAAACTCTCGAGTCATACGTTGTCGTCATAAATGGCTATCTGAGCGCGGATACGAGGATTCAACCCTTGACTATATGCACTCTACAGTACGGCCTCATTCCATTCACTCGTCATCAGCGTGCGAAACTGTAGGGAGTAATCACTCATCGACAATTCCCCTTGGCGCAACCGTAGAAGTTGATCCTGAACGTACAGCATTCCCGTGGCGGAACCAAACACCTCTTTGAAGTGGTTAGAAAAGGCTTCGTAGGAGTTAATTATGGTACTTTGAGCATTCCAGATAGCTTGAGCCCAGAGCAGTGCTTTGCCACTCAATAAGGAGATGAGAAAGGCTACCTTAGAGCGTGCGGTGGTGAATTTCTGCGGTTGCATCTTGATAAACAAGGGGATTTGAAGGAGGAAGCCGCCACACTCAGCTGCATCATCCGTGTAGGAAGCAGTCAAGGCCATGGGACTTACAGAGGGAGATGCTGGGGTGGTGACAGGTGTGAGGGTGGCTCGGAGGGTATTGAGCAATTCCTCGAGCATGTCAGCTGGCGTGAGAACCCGGGGATCCATGATGTGCAAATGTACGTATCCTGGTCCGAGGAGGGAGTGTGGAGAGTGTGGGTGATTAATAAGTCATTTTCATGCTATCAGGCCATTTTTTAAGCATTTGTATTATTTTTTTTATTTATTGATGTTTATATCTTTATTTGTGTATTTTTCTTACATATTCATTTATTTATTAATTCATTATTGTTTTTACACTATATTACCGTAACGCCTAGTATATAAACGCACAATTTATACCGTTTGTGTGTTTTTCAAAGTGAAGGCTGGCCTGACCGCAGTGAATCGTGGATGGAGATTTTTTACTGAGAACCGTTACACCCCTAGTGAATATATGCTAAAATGTAATTGATTGCTGTGATCAAAGCTGAATTTTCAGCATCACTACTCCACATGATCTTTCAGAAATCATTCTAAAATGCTGATTCTTTCAAAATATTAAAACATTCTAATTATTCCAAACTTTTGACCAGTAGTCTAATTTCTAATTCTAATGAACATTGAAACTTAATTTAGCTGACTAACTCTGGCTGTTTTACTAAACTAATGTGGGTTTGCAGTTATTGAACTGCGGTTTGGGATTGTAGATGGGTCAGTTATTCACCACAGACCTGATGCTAGATGAGGGTAATGACTGAGAAGCACTTTGACCAATGGGCCTTTTTCACAGTCCACGTTTAAAAACCAGAAACTTTGAGTAGTTGTGTAAAATAACCTCCACTGTAGCCTTTATGAATGGCAATGCCAGTAGCACGGGGTTGTTGTGATTTATTAATGAACAATTCATTATAGATGTTTCATTAGTGGGGAAGTCGTGGCCTAATGGTTAGAGAGTCGGACTCGTAATCTAAAGGTTGCAAGTTCGAGTCTCGGGCCGGCAGGGATTGTAGGTGGGGGGAGTGACTGTCCTGCGCTCTCTCCACCTCAATACCACGACTGAGGTGCCCTTGAGCATGGCACCGAACCCCCAACTGCTCCCCGGGCGCCGCAGCATAAAAATGGATGCCCACTGCTCCGGGTGTGTGTGTGTGTGTGTGCACGATGGATGGGTTAAATGCAGAGCACAAATTCCGTGTATGGGTCACCATACTTGGCCATATGTCACTTCACTTCATTAAAACATGTTAACCAAAGTTTTCAATCATTAATAGGGTATAAACATTATAATCATTAATAGAGGAAAAATGTTCTCATGATATGTCGACGCATATTTCATGATTTAAATGGGAGCGCATAGTCATATGTATGCACAGTACTTCAGAGACAGACCAGCTTTTTACTGAAAAAATGCAAGAATACCATACAAACAAAATGTCACTTTAAAGAGCAATAAAATCGGTGTTCAACAAGTGTTTATTATGTTAACAGTACATTGTGCAATAATTAATTAATTAGCCTGTTTAATTAATTAATTAATTAAACACTGTATATTCTGAATATTTCTCCGGCTGCTCACGTTACTGCTGGAGAAATACTCAGGCTGTTTTAATTTTATTTTTAATGTTATTGTTTTTATGATTGCACAGTGTTTACTATGGTTCTTCTCCAATCTTATCTACATAATGCTATTCAATCACTGTGCACAAACCCGGAGGATGTGTCACGTTTAAAGGAACACTCCACTTTTTTTGGAAATAGGCTCATTCTCCAACTCCCCCAGAGTTAATAAGTTGAAAAACGGTAATAAGTACCGTTTTTGAATCCATTCAGTCGATCTCCGGGTCTGGCGATAGCACTTTTAGCATAGCTTAGCATCGATCATTGAATCCGATTAGACCAGTAGCATCGCGTTCAAAAATGACCAAAGAGTTTCGATAGTTTTCCTATTTAAAACTTGACTCTTCTGTAGTTATATCGTGTACTAAGACCGGCGGAAAATGAAAAGTTGCAATTTTCTAGTCCGATTTGGCTAGGAACTATACTCTCATTCCGGCGTAATAATCAAGGAACTTTGCTGCTGTAACATGGCCGCAGCAGGCGCAGTGATATTACGTAGCGCCTGAAAGTAGTCCCCAGCTAGATAACTAGTTATAATATAGCTGGGGACTACTTTCAGGCACTGCGTAATATCACTGCGCCTGCTGCCGCAGCAAAGTTCCTTGATTATTACGATAAATCACAATGACCCCATGCTACAGGCATTGCCATTCATACAGGCTACAGCGGAAGCTTCCGGTTTTCGAACGCGGATTGTGAAAAAGGCCTATAGCTGCATGCAGTGCAATGACCGTTCATCAGCACTTTGTTAATAACGTTATGAAATGTCACAGAAGAGTGTACTCTCTTACAGGATCAGATGCTCTGGTCGTGTCTGGCCGGTCTGGCGATGGCCAATAGGGAGCTGAGCACAGCAGAAGTGGCGTATGCAGCTATAGGAAAGGTGAATCTGCCGAGAGAATATCTCACATCACAGTCTCCTCTCCGTCTCTTTAACGCTCGTCTTTGTCTCTGGTAGATTGACAAGGTGCAGTACATCAACTTCATAAAGGACCTGCCGTCGAGAGACTCATGTCTCGCTCACATCCTGCTCTTCAGCGGACACGTACAGGAGGCCGAGGCCACTCTACTGCAGGCCAACCTCAATTACCACGCCATCCAGATACACATCAACCTCTACAACTGGGACAGGTGCGAGCCGTCGTTGACACTGTCCACTCCACACGCGCCTGTGTGTCTGCTGCTCATGCCTGTCTCTCCGCAGGGCTCTGGAGTTGGCAGTGAAGTACAAAACTCACGTAGACACGGTGCTGGCTCACAGACAGAAGTTCCTGCAGGACTTTGGAAAGCAGGAAACCAACAAGAGATTCCTGCAGTATTCTGAGGGAGTAAGACATGTTCACCTCATAGATCTGTAGCACTGTTCAAATGTCTGTGGTTGATGGGATTGAAGCCACGGAGTTTGTCCTCACAGTAAACCAGTCTCCTCTGTATAGGGATTTTATTGTTTCTGATTTATTTTACAATTTATTAATATTTCCGTCTCTCCTGCTTATGTTCAGGTGGAAGTGGACTGGGAGAAAATCCAGGCTAAAATTGAAATGGAGTTTGCTATGGAGCGGGAAAAAGCAGCCAACTCATCCGTCAGAAGCAGTGTGTCCATTCGCCGATAAAAACACACACCTGTAATATAAGTCAGGTAAACCGAGGCCTGGATTCCAACTGAACAAACACTGATCTCTGACTCCTCAACACTAACTGTACACTGTGGCTATCTTTCAAAGTTAAGACGTTATGGCAGGCATATGAATTCATATCTTAGCCTCTGAAAAATGCACATCAGTCTATTAACAAGCATCACGTCTAGTTCAGCTGTTATTTATATCATATCATTTCATGACGATTTTGTAACAAGAATGAATTTTTATTGTAAAAGCTTGATTTATGTATATTCAATAAATGCATATTTGAAATAAAACTAGCATTGGTGTGTGAATGAAGAGCTGTTTCCACCTAACATGCATTTTTAGTGATCCGACACCCTGGAACAAAACACTTCTACCAGAGACTCATTTGCAGTTTAGCCACTGGGAAACATTCTGATCATAATCAGGGTTTTGGCACAATGCAGTGTAATATGAATCCGTATAGAGTTGTTCTGCTACAGGCATCCCAAATTCAAATCCCAGCTCATGGACCTTTCCTGATCCTGCCCCCTATCTATCTCCCACTTCGCTTCCTGTCTGCTCTATATTGTCCCATCATAATAAAAGGCAAAATAAATCTTAAAAAAAAAGGAAGAAAGAATTTTGAATCCTTTTTTTTTGATGAAGTTCCAGAATGATCATGTGTTAGAGGAGAGGGAAGGCAGACAGCTTCACTGTGGTCTGGGACATATTTAGAACTAATAGCAGTACAATGCAATGTCGTTACATATTTTTTTGTGCACCCTTTGTGTAACCCTTTACCCGCCATTGAGAGAATTTTCCAGCTTTCAGTGTTTTTGTTATTATATGGTAGGAGGAGCTATTACACATCTACAGAACGAGTCCTGAACGTATGTATCAAAACACAGCAAAGAAGCAGAAGCAAGTAACTGTCAATGCAGGAAGTGGTTTAGGACTGTGTCCATAGATTAATGAAGATAGGACACTCCCAAAACATATGAAGAAAAGTGCCTGATGATGCAGTATTACATATATGGCAGTTAAAATGTGGTTGTAGTTTCATTTTTAATCTTTTGTAAGGAGTTATGTATGCTCTGTGAATGACTTTGAAGTGAATAAGATGATGAGCCAAGTTTTTAGATGTTAAGCTGTGGTTAGACCACACTTTCTCCCAGTCGACAGATACATTAAGGTCAGATAATTCCCTATTCCAAATAGATTTAATAAAAAGAGGTTTTGTAATGCAATCAATCATTTCATTATATATTAAGGAAACAGATGGCAGACCAGAAGATGGTGCAATCCAATGAGAGGAAATGGGAGATGCCCAAGGAACTCCATACGCTTTGAGAGCAGAATGTAATTGAAGAAAAACTAAATATGCGGATGCTGATAAACAAAATTTAGTTCTTAATATCTGAAATGAACAGAGGCCCTGGTTATCATATATATCACCGCACGTGTTTATGGCTAAAGAAGACCAAGAGGGTTGGACAAATGGACAATTTCCACATACAAAATTAAGATTATTCCATAAAGGTGTACTGTTACAAAATTTGAAGGGTCCTCTTATCAGACGTTCAGCTGTTTTCCAGATTTTAATAGAATTAGCCACAACCAGACCAAATTTATAATTATCACCTTTTTTCCCTGTGCCAGTAAATAAAATATCTTGGAGTCTGTTTGGTTTAACCAGCTTCAATCACTCTCCAAGAAACTGTAGATTGAGGATCAACCCAATTATGAAGAGCCTTAAGCTGGAACGACCAATAATACAGTTCAAAATTTGGTACCGCCAGTCCTCCTGTGTGATTAGGATGTTGTAATGTGGCAAGTTTGATTCAGATAAATTGAGAAAGTATGGAGTTGATCTCCTTAACGTAACCTGGAAGGGGAGAAAGTGGTAGCATAGAGAAAAGAAAGTTAAACCGAGGTAACAAATTCATCTTAACTGTGGAGATTCTTCCTTGAAGAGAGACTTTAAGATTCTTCCATCTTTGAATGTCATTTTTGACCTTAACTACTGTAGAATACTATTAAAATTGTCTCTGGCAAACTTATGGATGTTTTTATATATGGTAATGCCCAAATAGATGAAAGATTCCTTAATAGGGATAAACGAGGGAATTTAAGAATTAACTTTATGACCGCACGCAGGTCATGCAATGCTGGGGTCAGTACAGAGTCTACCGCATGTCTTACTGTCGAGGCCACAACCGAGTCCAAAGTACTTTGCTGCTCTTAAAGTGCTAGCTTGATACCGTTAGCGATAGCACCGTCGAGATCCTCTCTGGAGATGGTGGAATCTTTGATTTTTTTTCTTTATTGGCGATTGCTCAATCTCTCTTTTCCAATTGTCTTTGACTGTTGAAGTGTTCATGATGGGTTAAATATAGAGTGGTTCGAAATTTACTGACAGGATTTTATAATATTTGACAGAGTGAGCAGAGCGAAGGACTACGTGTGCATCGCTGTCGAAGGGTCACATGATCTTTGGTTACTGCTTTTTTATATTTAGTACAATTCTTAAAAATGAAATACTAGTAATACATTGCTGCCAAAGATATTCCAAATCATAGCAAAGCATCTCAGCTGGAAAAACAGCTGAACCAAAACATTCTCGAGTGCCACCAGCTGGTCATTTTAAGAAGAGTGCCTGACATTTTTTTCAGCTGGCTAAAAACTCTTTGATGGACACACGTTATTACAGCCAAACCTGAGAAAGTAGACCAGAATATTCCACTGCGTTCCTGGACACGTAATCTGCGTAGTTGTAATCATAGGCAGGGATTATGCTAATTGTGAATGAGCGTGCACGAGTGCCCTATTTACGAATGATTGGAATGCATTAACAATCACACGTTTAACTATCAAATTGGTAGTTTATGAAGCATTTGTGAATCCGGAGGAGAGTTTTCGGGAAGGTCTGTTTTACGAGCAGATTACTCAGAATTTACTCATATTTATGCAAGTTTCATGAATGAGGCCCATAGTCTTTGACAAAAACGTGATTTTCTCAGCTTTTTGTTCAAAATGCTTTTTCTTTTCTTTTTTTTCAACAAAATATTCTGGGGGAGAGGGAACTTTTCTGAAAATGATCAAAATGGCAGTTCAGCCATTTTTCTGCCCTCAATAAACTGACTCTATCTTCTTCCTCTGGTTCTTGCTGCCCTGAAATTACTCTAAAGAGCAGCAGTGTTCACCAAACTGGACTTGTGCAGCGCCTATAACCTCACCAGGATATGGAGGGAGGTTATAGATGCTGCTCAGGTTAGTGATGTAAGTTCAATCGCTTATCAATCCGGTTTCTTGTGATACAACATCAGGCCCAAGGGAGTACAGATGGACCAGAAGAAGGTCAAAGCGGTACAATCCTGGCAATCCTTGCTTCTTTATTTCTTTATTCTTTATTTGCGACGACACTAATTTGTGTTGTGCTTTGTATATTGCGTTGGTCGATATTTAAATGAGATGTTGCATCTGTGTTCTTCAATTTGTGCATTATTAGTAAATCACCCGCAGAAATTTCCACGCCCATCGTCGCTGTTTTTGAATAGTGCCCTTGCTCTAATTTGCCCTGTTTAGTAAAACTGGCACATAAAGTCTGACCGTCCATATTCATATCCAGGGTCTGAAGTTCCTTCTTCTTTGTCCTAGGTGTGTCCATCCGTCCCTCCTCCGGCTATTGTAGAAGAGTTTTATTAATCAAAATATAAATTAATCAAGTATAATCAATGTGAATATAGCCATTTATGTATCAAGTTATTCTACTATTATAAACATGTATCTGCCTGTATGTAAAGGCCAGCATGAGAAGATGACGTGCAGACATACAGGTGCATCTCAATAAAATAGAATGTCATGGAAAAGTTCATTTATTTCAGTAATTCAACTCAAATTGTGAAACTCGTGTATTAAATAAATTCAATGCACACAGACTGAAGTCATTTATTTCTTTGGTTCTTTTAATTGTGATGATTTTGGCTCACATTTAACAAAAACCCACCAATTCACTATCTCACCAAATTAGAATACTTCATAAGACCAATAAAAAAATAAATAAATAAATTAAAAAAAAAACATTTTTAGTGAATAGTGGGCCTTCTGGAAAGTATGTTAATTTACTGTATATATACTCAATACTTGGTAGGCGCTCCTTTTGCTTTAATTACTGCCTCAATTCAGCATGGCATGGAGGTGATCAGTTTGTGGCACTGCTGAGGTGGTCTGGAAGCCCAGGTTTCTTTGACAGTGGCCTTCAGCTCATCTGCATTTTTTGGTCTCTCGTTTCTCATTTTCCTCTTGACAATATCCCATAGATTCTCTCTGGGGTTCAGGTCTGGTGAGTTTGCTGGCCAGTCAAGCACACCAACACCATGGTCATTTAACCAACTTTTGGTGCTTTTGGCAGTGTGGGCAGGTGCCAAATCTTGCTGGAAAATGAAATAAGCATCTTCAAAAAGCTGGTCAGCAGAAGGAAGCATGAAGTGCTCCAAAATTTCTTGGTAAACGGGTGCAGTGACTTTGGTTTTCAAAAAACACAATGGACCAACACCAGCAGATGACATTGCAGCCCAAATCATCACAGACTGTGGAAACTTAACACTGGACTTCAAGCAGCTTGGGCTATGAGCTTCTCCACCCTTCCTCCAGACTCTAGGACCTTGGTTTCCAAATGAAATACAAAACTTGCTCTCATCTGAAAAGAGAACTTTGGACCACTGGGCAACAGTCCAGTTCTTCTTCTCCTTAGCCCTGGTAAGACGCCTCTGACACTGTCTGTGGTTCAGGAGTGGCTTAACAAGAGGAATACGACAACTGTAGCCAAATTCCTCAACACGTCTGTGTGTGGTGGCTCTTGATGCCTTGACCCCAGCCTCAGTCCGTTCTTTGTGAAGTTCACCCAAATTCTTGAATCAATTTTGCTTGACAATCCTCATAAGGCTGCGGTTCTGTCGATTGGTTGTGCATCTTTTTCTTCCACACTTTTTCCTTCCACTCAACTTTCTGTTAATATGCTTGGATACAGCACTCTGTGAACAGCCAGCTTCTTTGGCAATGAATGTTTGTGGCTTACCCTCCTTGTGAAGGGTGTGAATGCTTGTCTTCTTTACAACTGTCAGATCAGCAGTCTTCCCCATGATTGTGTAGCCTAGTGAACCAAACTGAGAGACCATTTTGAAGGCTCAGGAAACCTTTGCAGGTGTTTTGAGTTGATTAGCTGATTGGCATGTCACCGTATTCTAATTTGTTGAGATAGTGAATTGGTGGGTTTTTGTTAAATGTGAGCCAAAATCATCACAATTAAAGGGACCAAAGACTTAAACTACTTCAGTCTGTGTGCATTTAATTATTTAATACAGGAGTTTCACAATTTGAGTTGAATTACTGAAATAAATTAACTTTTCCACGACATTCTAATTTATTGAGATGCACCTGTACATTCTGTGTTGAAACTACACATCCTGTTGTGACATTAGACAAAAAATATATGATGGGCCTCTTCTTTAATGTAAATGGAGGCCTCCTGTCCGCTTCCTGAAAGCAGACTAGAGGCACATCCAAAAAAGGGTAAACAATAATGATATAGGAAATGTATTGAACACGCCTTAGGGGGAAAAAACTGTATATAAGAGGGTGTAAACCCAGATTCGGGAGATTCTCTGCAGAGACTCTCAACTGCATTATCTCTGATAATAAAGTCTATTTTTCTGGCATCAAAACCCCAAGACTTCAAGAGTGATTCTTCTGAGAAAGGGTAGAAGCCACCACCCTATCATCCTCAATTTAACAAGCAGATGGAATGGAAGTCTGTGCAGTCCACGAGATCCTGGACTCCCAAAGTTGACCCCACTTACTACCTTTCTGAACTCTATTGGATTTAGACAACATGTCTCAGGACCTACTCATTGTCAAAATCATACTCTAGATTTAATACTGTCACATGGAATTGATGTTAATGGTGTGTGGGATTACAAATTTATTAAAATGTTTAATTTAGGTTCCAATGTAATAGTATATAAACTGAAGAAGTTATATACATTGTATATAGCATTTATGGTGAAGATGATGACATCAGATTAACGATTCTGATAAACAAAGTTTGTAGCAAAAGGTTCCTGCCAGTTCCTGTTCACTCCATTGTAAGTTAAATGAGTCAGATCCCTGAGACCCCAATCTTTTGTTCTGCAAATGGCTTTCGGAGCCCCCTGGCCCAGACATGAATCGTTAGACTGATTGGATTATCAATGCAATCGAGTGTTGTTGATTGGGTCTGTCTTTCTCATTTGCATGCTTTGTTTAAAGTCGTCACCCAGGTGCTTTGTTTCCATTCCTAAGCACAGCCCCCTAAATGTATTAAAACTACAATGTATCACTGCTTTAGTTAGACTTGGATGACCACAGCTAAGCACAGCGAGTTCTCTTCTCAATAAAGAGGAACTTCTGTATGAAAGATACCCCAACGCCTCCTGGTCTTTGCTTCGACAAGTGGAATTATCTTTAGAAGATAAAAGTTCACAACAGGTGTTGAAATTCTGCAGGAAAGTGATGATATCTCAGATCATTATCTAGTCTTGTGTAAACTCCATATAGCTAAAACTGTAAATTCTACTCCTTGTTACAAGTATGGTAGAAACATCACTTCTACCACAAAAGACTGCTTTGTAAATAATCTTCCTGAATTATCTAAATTCCTCAGCATATCCAACAGCACATAAAAACTTGATGATGTAACAGAAACTATGGACTCTCTCTTTTCTAGCACTTTAGATACGGTTGCTCCCTTACGCTTAAGGAAGATTAAGGAAAAGAGTCCAACACCGTGGTATAATGAGCACACTCGCACCCCCTAAAGAGAGCAGCCCGGAAAATGGAGCGCAGCTGGAGGAAAACAAAACTAGAGGTATTCCGTATTGCTTGGCGGGAAAGTACCCTATGCTATAGAAAATCATTAAAAACTGCTAGATCTGATTACTTTTCGTTTTTTTTTTTTTTTTTTAGAAGAAAACAAACATAACCCCAGGTATTTATTCAATACAGTGGCTAAATTAACAAAAAATAAAGCATCAGCAGGTGTTGACATTTCCCAACAGCACAACAGCAATGACTTTATGAACTATTTTACTTCTAAGATCGATACTATTAGAGATAAAATTGTAACCATGCAGCCATCAGCTACAGTATTGCATCAGTGCACTATAGAACCCCTGAGGAACAATTCCACTCATTCTCTACTGTAGGAGAGGAAGAATTGTATAAATTTGTTAAATCATCTAAGCCAACAACATGTATGTTAGACCCTATTCCATCTAAACTACTAAAAGAGGTGCTTTAAGAAGTCATAGATCCTCTTTAGGCTATTATTAATTCATCATTGTCATTAGGATATGTCCCCAAAACCTTCAAATTGGCTGTTATTAAGCCTCTCATTAAAAAACCACAACTTGACACCAAAGATCTAGTTAATTACAGACCAATCTCAAATCTCCATTTTCTGTCAAAGATACTAGAAAAGGTAGTATCCTCACAATTATATTCCTTCTTAGAGAAAAATGGTATCTGTGAGGATTTCCAGTCAGGATTTAGATCATATCATAGTACTGAGACTGCTCTCATTAGAGTTACAAATGACCTGCTTCTATCATCTGATCGTGGTTGTATCTCTCTATTAGTGCTACTGGATCTTAGCACTGCGTTCGACACTATCCACCAGAACATTCTTTTGAATAGACTAGAAAACTTTATTGGCATTAGTGCATTAGCATGGTTCAAATCGTACTTATCTGACCGCCATCAATTTGTAGCAGTGAATGAAGAGGTATCATATCGATCACAAGTACAGTATGGAGTGCCTCAAGGCTCAGTGCTAGGGCCGTTACTTTTCACGCTTTACATGTTACCCTTGGGAGATATTATCAGGAGACATGGTGTTAGCTTTCACTGTTATGCTGATGATACTCAGCTCTATATTTCTTTGCGGCCCGGTGAAACACACCAAATTGAGAAACCAATGGAATGCATAGTCGATATAAAAAACTGGATGATGAGTAATTTCTTACTGCTAAATTCTGAAAAAAGAGTGTTAAAAAGTGTTAATTATCGGACCTAAACCCCCCACATGTAAAAGAACACTAACACTTGATGGCTGCTCTGTAAATTCTTCATCATCATTTAGGAACCTAGGTGTGCTGTTCGATAGCAATCTTTCCTTTGACAGCCACATTTCTAGCATTTGTAAAACTGCATTTTTTCATCTTAAAAATATATCTAAATTGAGACCTATCCTCTCAAAATCAAATGCAGAAATGTTAATTCGTGCATTTATGACCTCAAGGTTAGATTATTGTAATGCTTTATTTGGTGGTTGTTCTGCACGCTTAATAAACAAACTCCAGATGGTCCAAAATGCAGCAGCTAGAGTTCTTACTAGAACCAGGAAGTATGACCATATTAGCCCGGTTCTGTCAACACTGCACTGGCTCCCTATCAAACATCGGATAGATTTTAAAATCTTGTTAATTACTTATAAAGCCCTGAATGGTTTAGCTCCTCAGTACTTGAGCGAGCTCTTATCGCATTATAGTCCTCCACGTCCACTGCGTTCTCAAAACTCTGGCCGTTTGATAATACCTAGAATATCAAAATCAACTGCGGGCGGCAGATCCTTTTCCTATTTAGCACCCAAACTCTGGAACAATCTACCTAACACTGTTCGGGAGGCAGACACTCTCTGTCAGTTTAAATCTAGATTACAGACCCATCTCTTTATCCTGGCGTACACATAACACACTAATATACCCTTTTTGCGCCGACGTCACGATTACGTCACTGCGCTAGCTGGAGGCAAAACAAAGGGAAAACTGGAGGTGGCCCATTCAAACCAGCACAGATTTGGCTACACAAGGAGCTTAAAATATCATTTTGTTGTGATGTTGGATGCAAGAATCTATGTAGTACAGGCTCCAATTTGAAATTTTAACGCATACCTGCTGCCACCCCCAGACAAAAAAACTGATGACAGCTGTGGTTAAACGAGATAAAACGAGCGGACTGGACAGAAACTATCGTCAAAAATGCTGCGTTTGCAGCGCACACTTCTTATCAGAAAAGGTCAAATAAAGTATTGTCTTTTGTTGTTATGGATTATGGTTTGTGTTATGTGTCTAAAGATTTCTTATGCATCTTACAACTATGAAATAATGTCTGTGTGCATGTGTGTAAAACAACAAACTGACGATGTATATGCTTAATCATCTGTAATTGTTGTGATTGATAGTGGCTGGACTTTCTAAGAACTTAGTAAGAAAGAATAATCAAATACAGAAAGTTCAAAATTAATTTCTGGAATTTTTATTTCTAGAAACTATTCACATCTTCCTTTAAATGTACTCTATGTAAAGTATTGTAAACTTAACTTACATAATTTACAGGATGTATATACTTTAAAATAACTATTTGGCCATGATACATACATCTTCAAATAATATATCATCACATTGAAAGTTTAACTTTTTGTATTTTGGCCCAGTTCACTCTCACGTAACGTTAGCTGTAAAAATAGCCTGCTGAAGTTGAAATATATGTACATCTTCATGACTAGATAGACACAGGTGAGTTTCTCTTTACTACTCGTTAGGTTTCTCTTACGAGTCAATCGGAGGTTACGTTAATCCTGTCAGATCGTCCATCCATGAGCATAGGGTCGGCCAATCTGACTTTGTCCGTTAAAGTTAACTTATTTAAATAACAATAATGGTCCTGCACAGTGAGTGACCTTACATATGCAGGTAAATCGGATTTTCTCCAGCCATTGTTAAAAAAACAAGGTAAACAAACTTCATAGCTAGCGTTAGTGAAGCGGTCAGTGGAATATTTTTGTCTCCAGCTAAGCCCCGCCCACAGAAAAACGTCACATTGTTTACTAACAGAAAAAGGGTCTATACACTTCTAATATTCACATCCGTTAAAGGATTGTTAGGCTGCATTAATTAGGTCAACCAGAACCAGGAACACTTCCCATAACACCCGATGTACTTGTTAAATCATAAGAAGAATGGCATCTACGCTAATATTAGTCTCTTTCTTTCTTATTCTGAGATCACTGTTGCAGTCCGTATCCAGATCAGATGGTGGATCAGCACCTAGAGACAACCTCTACAGACCTGAACGTCAGCGGAGATCAGGACACCTAGATGAGCCCCAGAGACAGATCCCCAGTAAAGACCTTGTCATCTAGACGGCCATCGGGACAAGACCACAGGAACCAGACGAGTCCTCTGCACAATCTGACTTTGCTGCAGTTGGAACAAACTACTGGTTCGTCTGATCAGAGGAGAACTGACCCCCGACTGAGCCTGGTTTCTCCCAAGGTTTTTTTTTTCCAATCTGTCACCGATGGAGTTTTGGTTCCTTGCCGCTGTTGCCTCTGGCTTGCTTAGTTGGGGGCACTTCATTTCCAGTGATATTATTCGACTTGATCGCACAGATACTATTAAACTGAACTGAGCTGGACGATGACATCACTGAATTTAATAAGGAAATGCCTTTAACTGAAAATTGAGTGTTTACTATTGTCATTTTACATTATTGACACACTATTTTCCTATTTTGATATTGGGAAGTTGCTTTGACACAATCTGTATTGTTAAAAGTGCAATATAAATAAAGGTGACTTGACTTGACTTTCAGATCGGTCATCCGATTTGCTCAAAAACATGTGGTCAGTCACAATGACAGGGACTCCAGCCCTCAGGCATGGTCCGTTGAAGGTACACCAGGCTCTCCCTCTCCTAACACTCTCCGCTCACTCTCTGCTGCATTCTGATTATATACACCTGGAACTCACTCACCTGCCAATCACGGACTGCACTTAAGCCTGGCACAAAATGCATTCATTGTCTGGTCCCGTCAGTGTTGCTACAAAAAAGTGTCAAGCTCCTGTTCTTCTCCTGTGGATTGCTCACCTGTATATTCACCCTGTTGATCTCCTTCATCTGTTATCCTGTGTATTTTCCTCATGTTATCATTTTCCTCTGCAATTAGAGACTGTTATCTTAGTTAAGAGCCTTCCCTGGTTGCGGTGTTCTTGAGTATCCTCACCTGTAATGTCAGTTCTCACACTGTTCAGTATTGCCCTTTGGTTGAGTTCATCCAGTGTAATGAAAAAATTTCATAAAAAGCTTATTATAACCCTTGATGTTCGTAACCAATATCTGAAAATGCTCTTTTATCATTTTTCATTGTAAAATACATGGTAAAATTGGATGAAAATGTACATCAAGACCAACTTTGTTGGCTTGAAAAAGCCTATCGAGAAAGTTTGAAGTTTTTTAAAAATCTTGAAGTTTGAAGGGTTGTGGATGGTTTAGTAACAGAGCAAGAGCTTGCATCAGAGCTCTTTACTCATGTGCACAAAACAGATTCTGTATTTATCAAAAACAGTCAGAATACGCAAGGAAATACAAACTCTGAACTTTATATAAATAAACATTCTTTTATTTTTCACGTTATGTCTTTGCTGCTAAACTTAAAATTAGATTCCAACATACAAAAAAAGCAAATGACTGTTTTCTGCATTTCATGTATTTTAACATCTCTAGTTTGTTGTTGTTCTTCTGATATCCAGAAATGCATCTGAAATGTATCTGCTGATGGTGAATTAGGCTGGCCAACGCAGTCTCGTGACAGTTTCTAACTATTTTAAGGTTTGGCATATTTGCAACGAATTTGTACAATCTCATACATTTTCATGCGGCGCCCTGCCCACGCCCCATCAAGGGTTAGATTTATGGGAGCAGCTTTATACTTGTATTACAAATCATATGTTTTACCACAAATCACATAATTTTTTTCTTTGGAAGGATGTTTCCAAAGTCTTAATGGAGACATTGAAAGTCTGAAGCTCACGCTGAGCTTGTGGAAAGGATAAAACAGAAATTGTTTGTCAGGATTACATTTATATAACATGTCAAATGAACATTAAAATCTGTGGTGGTCTCATAAACTGTGCTTCTTAATTTAAAATCACGCTAAAAACATTTTTTCAAGTTGTCCCAGCTAATGTGCATTTCTCCCATTCATTTGTATCTGAGCAGTCAATCTCTTTTTCATTTCTGATTACGTGCACAGTAAGCACAATAAGACCAGCAATTCAATGAAAATTGTAATCAACGCTGTTCGAGTAGTCTGTCCACATTCATGTGTACTCAGTTCAGTTACTAATACATTTTTGCACACAATTTGCCCTGTCTAGGACTGGCTATTTCAAAACACTTACTGTAAGAGCCAAACTTGAATGTCTTGAAAATTGAAAAACAAAAAAACACATGGGACGCATTATTGTGAATGCATCAACTGTTCCAGAATCAAGTCAAACACAATGAGTGGATTATAGAGAGTTTATGGGTCTTCTAGATGTTTGCAATGTCGCTCGTCTTTCCTCTGTCGCTCCTGTGTTTGAGTTCTGATTGTCTCCATTCACCTCCATCATGATCTCCTCATATGTGGGCAGATAATTCACCTCCTCGTACGTGGGAAGCAGCAGCACTGGGGAGCTGAAGTCTCCTGTGAGGGAGTCCTGGGATGCGTGTCCATGCAGAAGTGATGGCTCCTCGGGCGTCTGACGGCGGGGACGCGGACATACGACACGCTGAATGAAATAACCCACCACGAAGAGCAAGAGCAGGATCAGCAGTCCCGACAGCTTACGGACCATCCATTCCAGATTGTCCAGGAAAGTGTGCAGAGGGAACTGATGGATGGACGTGATGCTGCTGCTGCTGTTTTGGGTGCAGCATCGTTGGTCTTCATCACACTGGATCTCTGCACAACTCCGCACAGCCTCGCAGGAGAAACTCATGAACCCCGAAGCAACACTCAGCAATGTCCTTGTTCTCATGCTTCTACCATCAAGCGGTCCAGAGAAGGTGCCGTCTGTTACAGTCTAACACAGAATATCATCCGAGATATTTATTTTCTGATCGTACCTTTTCATACAACACGCTGGACCGACAATCCCGGTTGAGCCCCCATCCAATGTTTGGAGATAAGAGTTCTGGCACTCGCTTATTGGAAATGAAAATGACAGATCAACGTAATAAAATCACTCTCTTCCTATAGTGAGGTAATGTCATTGTCTTTCTGTCAGTTTTCATCCCACCGTTGCTCATAATTCACATCCTCAGAATGGAGCAGGCGACCTCAGAAGCCACCTGATTAAAAATGCATGGCACTGTTTCTCTGTGGGTTTCAATGGACCCATTATAGCCAGAACCAACTCAAACTAAACACCCCTCCTGATGCTCTCGCACGGCAGGCTTTGTTGCTCACAAAGAACCCAACAAATGCCTTATGAGATATTTTAGATTATACAGTTCATGTTACAGGGTAACAAGATTAGTAAGGACTGAGTAATACAGATGCTATTGTTTTCTGGAGCTTCTTCTAATTACAGGTCAGTATTTGTGCTGTTTGCTACTTTGATTGCTACTCATACATCTGCCTAGGTTTTTGTTTGATTGTTTTTCAAACAATTAATAAACTCTGGCCCATAATTATTTGTGCTAGGCACATGAATGATTCCTCAAATTATGTGTGTTGAGGATGAGAAAGCAGGTGGAAAATGCCATATAGTATCTTCAGACAATACAATCAAAGGCTTAACAAGTGTGGTAAACAAACGGGCTACCACCTTATCTAGTTGTTGTTGCTTTTGTAAGTTATTATAGTAATATGTAACATGGGCACAGTAATTTAGTGTAGAATGGCTGATACAACCTCAAAAATGTCTCAATGAAACCTCAATAATATAGGCTAATGCCTTTCCATGTCTACTATGTGGATATATCTGTATTTTATGTATTTACATTTGTGCTACCGTGTAAGGTCTTTATAGAAAGGTGTGCTGTACAGAATCGTTTTTATGTGCAAATGGAGACTTAATTGTATTATGGGCCTAGAAAAGGCAGAATGACTGTGCAGTATACATTTACCAAAGTTTGCTTGTAAGGCTCCAGTCGATATTCACTTCTCATAAACAGAGCTAATGTCCAATTGGTCAAATGTGATTACTGGAGCATTATGCTGTAAAATACACTGGAACAGAGTCAAGTTGGCCAGCCAGATTCATGAGGGATCATGTTTCTCACTGCAATCGCTCTCATTTACTGAAATGTGATACGCGGTGTCATTAGTAAAACATTGAAATACGTTTGCTGACAGGGACTGCTGATGTACGTTTCAATGGCCACTTCTTCATACTGCCTTTTAGTGTAATGATGAACAAATCATAATTCATAAAGGTTTTTCATACTGTCATTCTTCAAAGACTGTATATCAAAAAATCTAATTTGCCGTACATCCTTGACTACCAGTTACAATACTATGACTGTATTTAGTTTTATAGCCATTGTTCTACAACTAAATGACAGCTGTTTGCTATTGTATTGCTGTATTACTGTAATATCTTTTACAATATCAAGGAAGTGATTTTCAAATGTGGTCATGTGATCTTGTGTTACGGGTTCTCAAGACGTGTTGTGCATGTACGAATGTAAGTAGTATTCAGTTTGTTTTTACTTTAATGTAATACTCAATATTTTTCATCAGTGATAGATATACAGTATGCTGTTAGAGGGTTAAGAGGTACTTTAAGCAAAGTTCAGTTTGTAGGAAAATATTCATTAGTTGCTATGCTAGCCAAATATGAGTACCTTCTGTGTCCAGAGAAGAGACAACCAAATTTATTAAGCTGAGAGCAGAGAAGGAGTTTTGGTTTCAATCAAGGTTGGGATATTTTTCAGCGAGGCATTGCAGACAGGTGCAGTAATGGCTGGATATTGCCAGTCTAAAGAAGTGAATCTCATTTAGTCCAGTCAAGACTAGATTAAGTCTAATACCAATAATTTTTTGTCCTTTTTACATATGTTTCTCCAATTTTTAAAATATTGCAAATCAGCGTAAGCTTAAATGTACACTTGGACATCACTGGAAGTTCCTATCGAACTGTTTTAAATCCCTACTCTGAAGTAGGAGCTAATTTAGTTCCCCCAAAGGAGTCCTAGAACTAAATACATTCCAAGTTCTTGCTGTGTGAACACACCAAAAAGCAGGCACTTCTGCCAATAGTTTTAGGAACTATTCCTCCGGTGCAAAAGCCCCTTATCTTTCTGAAGGTGTATGCAGAGATGTTCGTGGAGTTTTCTGCCCCATTTTTTATTTTTATTAATGTGGTATCATGTTTCAGATTTTCCTGTGAATCAGGACTGCAGCTGTGGTTTCAAAATGGTTTTTTTTCTCACTTTAGGAGTTGAAATGTCCACCAACAGGGTTTGGTACAAAGTCAGGAAAGGCTACTGCTGCAACATGGCCTTGGTTCATCCTAATGGGTGAAGCTATTGGAAAGCGTCCCTATGTTTTACCACCCGTTTTAATATCCTCATCCGTTCAGGATGACCCATGACTCAGCTTCATCTGTTTCTGTGGCTGCTTCTCCACAGGGAAATATCCACAGATCTCTTGGACTTCCTGAAGATGGAGGCAGAAAGAGATGATGCAAGAGAGAGAGAGCAGTGGTGGAGAGGAGTGAGCGATTCCTGTCACTGTTCGAAACGTTTGTGACCCTGTCTGTGAAACCCAGGTTAAAGTCTGAAAGCCAAATTATGAGATAACAAGCATCAAAGTTTGATTTCAACCATTAATTTCACTATGAGTTCAATCTTTGACATGCCCTTAGTCAGTATTAAAGATATCAAGGTTACATTTTATAGAAAGTTCTCTACCTTATGAAGGATGATTTTATGCAGAAAAAAAAGACTTCAGCTGGGGTTTCACAGCCATGGTCACATTTATTAACCAATTTTATACAAAAAGTTTTCTCGTATCTTCTTAAAATTACGGTTGAATCAGTTCCCCCCCCCCCCAAACATTTCATATTTGTATATTTTAAAAAAAAAAAAAAAATCTGATTTAACACACCAAGCTCTTAACATTATGCTATTAGAAGTCTGTAGTGTAAATGCATTCATGCTACATTTCAGCTTCATTAAAGTGTCTTTGTAAATGCATCTAAATGCCACTTCAGCTGCTTCTGTTTCTTCTACAGTGGAAATATCAATTGCTAATACTGATTTCATTTGATTGGTAACAACCCTATATTGTCTTATTATATTAAGTGAAATTATTAATTAGTTTGTAGAAAATACAAAATGGGAAATGATCACAAAATGAGTTTTCTTTGTATAATATTCTCTGTAGGGCTGTGGAGACTGTGCAGAGGTTAGTCAGACTGTCTACATTTTAAGTTATTTTGCACCACCCATAAATATGATTAAATTCATACATTTCATATAGCAATTTATTTGTAGCATTTATATTCATTGATCTCCTTCCTGCAGTTTGTCTGTATCCATTTATAATGAATGAGGTTGGGTCATTGTTTTATTATTATTGATCACTGTAAATATATTTCAAATGATTTATTAATAGGTTTGTGACTGAGTGTATTTTTAAGTGGTTCTGGCACTGAAACAAGCACAGATGCTGCACTATAATTCCAATATAGAAAATGTGAATCTTTTATATATATACCTGCATTTTTGCATAAAGTCTGGATTTATTAAAGACACACAATGAAACATTAGCGATGAAAAGGTATAGACACAGTTATTTTACAGCTAATATTATTGCATATGCATTTGTTTCTCTTTCAGACCCAACATTTATGGGAGGACAGTATTTAAACGAATCATGTAAGGTGATTTACTAGGGTTTGCACTCTCAGTGTCAGGATCCTGCCTTTCATGATTTGTAGTTGTCTCTTGTGCTGAAGCATCTTTTCCTTGATTGTGTTCCAAGCTGTTTTAATTTGGTTCCCATTTTTGGGTTTCTGCTCTTGCAACGGTGTTTTGTTTTAAAGCCTTGTTGACTTACGTCTGGACCATGTTTGTTTTTTTGTTTTTTTTTGTTTTTAAAAAGGGGGTACTGGAACTTCTTTCCCCATTTCAGTCACTGTAAATAGGTTGACAAGCCGGTAGGACATTCAGTTACTGCATTCGGACCAAATGCAATGATTGGATGAACATTTTATAGTCGTGTAATGTCTCTCCGTACTATTTGGCCCAAGCTGGTGAGTGAATTGTGTTGCTGCTTATTCGATTATTAGCACCGCCTGTGTTTCGCCGTGTTTAAACCTCTTTCATTAATTTGTGTGAAGTCCTGAGTTTCACCAAGAAGTCTTTATGTGTCTTTGGATTTACATTTTGCACACTTTTTGTTTCTTGTATTTTCTTGAACTTGAGATCTCCAGTAAAGCATGTTTGGTTCAGTTGTCCAAGCCTCCTGCTGCATGTTGTTCTTCTGTCTCTGGGTCCATCTGTTGTCTGCCATCTGCAGTATCTCAGTGGTGAAGGAGCAGTTCAGGCGACTGGAAGAGCAGAACTCGATCTCAGTCACACATACGCATGTATTCAGATCTCGAGGGCGTGTTGGCACCTGGCTGAAGGGCTGAGCCGGATCGGGGGGATTTGCTGGAGCATTGTTTAACAGCAGAGGTTGAGCAATATCAAGAATAATAGAGACTGACTGTTTGTCTCGTTAAATGATGGAGGTGAAGCCATGTGGAAAGGAAGTGAAGGGTGTGGAAGGAATGTTGCAGTGGCTGGTAAGGCAAGGAGACTGGATGGTGCCTGATATATATCTATATACCTTTATTTAACCAGGAAAAGACTCACTGAGTTTAAAATCTCTTTTCCAGGAGTGTCCTGGCCAAGATAGGCAGCCGAGTTTGCATATACAAATAAACGACAAAGTTACAACATACATTGCAAACCAACATATAACAAGTTAAAAACAATTACACACTGTTAAGTTGCTCTCTAGATTACATAGTAAAGACTTAAAATAATTATAAGACACCAAGTTTTGTAACTTCATCTCCTTTTGGAGAAGGTTCCAATCTGAAGCGGCAGCATATTTAAAAGAGGTTTTACCAAGCTCAGTTCTGACAAAGGGCACACAAAGATTATAATTTGATTGAGAACGTAATGAATAATTTCCAAACAAAGTTCTTTGTATAAAACAACATAGATAATTTGGCAAATGACCCAAAATTTACTTATATATCAACAAGTGCCAGTGCATTTTTCTCCGAATTCTCAGAGGAGACCATGCAACTCTTTCATACAATTCACAGTGATGCGTTATAAATTTACAGTCAGTTATAAATCTCAGAGCACCGTGGTACAAAGCGTCCAAGGAAGAAGATAAGAGGGGGCATGCTGGTAAACCACATCCCCATAATTGAGAACCGGTAGAAATGGAGCAGACACTAATTTTTTCCTCACCTTAAACGAGAAGCATGACTTCTTCTTTAATTTTTTACTCAGATACTTAATATGTGAACCAAAACGTAATTTGTCATCGATAATAATACCCAGATATTTGTACTCTGACACTGAGGTAACTTAGCTCCCCTGGGAAGTCTGAAGAACCATAGAATTCTCTAAAGAAGTTCTAGAATTTGAAAATAGCATACATTTCGTTTTTTCAACATTTAAAACCAACTTTAAAGCACGAAACCTGTTTTGGATAATATCAAAAACAGACTGTAATGCAGTCACTGATTGTTGCTTAGAGGGAGCTGAACAATATACAATAGTATCATCTGCGTAGAAATGGAACCTTGCTTTATCAATATTAAAATCAAGGCAATTTATATATATATATATACTGAATAATAATGGTCCCAGCACAGATCCCTGTGGAACTCTCTTGACAACCTCCAAAAGATCTGACTGAACACCTTCCACCTGGACACATTGGGTTCACAGAGGGGCAATATGATCAGGACCTGCCAATTTACTCATGTTTAAAGCAGAACAAATATCAGAGAGAGTAATTTGTTGGAAAACAAACTCTCTTGTCCATAAATTACATTCAGCTTCAAGAAATTCTAAATCAGAAATCACATCATTACTAGCTGGAAATAAAGACCCCGATGCAATAAAATGACTGTTAAAACTATTAAGCATTTGCTTTTTATCTGCAATTTTAGTAGAGTCTGTCAGTATACAAGGGGGAAGCTCTGTATATGTTTTGGTACCGGTTAGGAATTTAATATTCTTCCACAACTTCCTAGGATTTTTCAGATTTACTTTAGTTTTATCAAGAAAATAGTCAGATTTAGACTTTTTAATGGCTACTTTACATTTGTTCCAAAGCTGCCTAAAATGTACCAGTCAGAGTGTAGATGTGTTTGTCTGGCCTTAGCCCACACTGCATCACGCTCTTGAATGAGATCATGTAGGACTGTTGAAAACCAAGGATTGTTCCGGTGTTTAACTCTATGTTTCCTCAAAGGTGCGTGCTTATTAAAAATTGACATAAAATTATTATAAAAATAGTCCCAAGCACAATCCACATCTGGAATTAAATAAATTTGATCCCAGTCGATTTGAGCGAGATCATAAAAGCTTTCTCATTAAAATATTTCATAAAACGTCTAGTTATGATTCTCGAGTTCGGCTTGGGTAGCTTCGTATCTCTGGCTACTGCCACAACACAGTGATCACCGACATCGTTTGCAAATACAGAAACTGAAGAATATTTATGCGGAACGTTTGTAAAGACAAGATCTATTAACGTAGATTTTTCTGGGAATTTCAAATTAGGCCTAGTGGGTGTATCTACCAATTGAAAGAGATTTCGACTATCACAAATCTATTTAAAATCATCAGATATTGAATGAGTCCAATTCAAATTAAAATCACCCATTACGATAAATTCCTTGTAATTCAAAGAGACCAATGAATCCATTATAGAATGTAAAACACAGCTAGAAGCTGAAGGAGGTCTATAGCAACCAGCTAAAGTGAGCTGAAGGGTCTTTAAAGCTAATAGTTCATACTGTTTAGCTATTAACACTGAAAGTATTAATGATGCCTCAAGACGTTCTTTGACATAAATTACTACGCCCCCCCACCCCTTTTTAACCTATCTGCTCTAAAAACCTTATAACCAGTAATACTAATGTCGTTGTCTGTAATAGATTTATTAAGCCAGGATTCAGATATGACTATAACGTCCGCATTTGTATTTTTAGCCCAAATATACACCATATCCAACTTTGGCAACAGACTACGAATATTTAAATGTATAAAACCCAATCCAGACCTTGATCTCAACTCGACTGGAGTAGTAAAGTCTGAAGCACTGTGAGGTCCTGGGTTTGGAGATACATTCCCAGACATTAATAACATTAATACTATTAAACTCCTTCGTTTAACTGAATTACTCACTCCAAATCTAGTCGTCGGCCCCAATTAAAGAGATGTATTAAGCGTACAATAATTTACCTCCCTAGATAAAGCACATCTCAAAAAGTCAAAATACATCAAATTCATGGGGTACAACATCTCATAACATTGTTAAAAAATGACAGAATTGGTAAATACTTCATAATATGTCAGATTATCCAAATTTACCAATGATGAATTACACAATGAAAATTGACCTGAAGCAAACCCGCTGCCACTTACTGACAAAATGTCCAAAATAAACTTAAAAAGAGCATACTTCCAGTGATTAAACACCGCATATTGTACACAAGCAAGATGAAGGCCACAAAAGTCCAAATAAGCCCGTATAACAAAGGCACCTACCAAGTCTCTTGTGCTCTTGATGAAGAACCAAATCCCGTTCAAACAAAGCCACGCAGGCCCAGAACTCCAGGAATCAGGCTCAGATGGTAACACACAGCCACACAAAAACGAAATGGCTTAAGCCAGACAACTTGTAGACTGATGGCTTTGCGCGATACAGCAAACGTGAAGTTTGAACTGAAGCCTTTGCGCGATACAGCAGACTTGTAGACTGATGCCTTTGTGCGATGCAGAAAATGTGAAGATTGAAGCCTTTGCGTGATGCAGCAAACGTGAATGCAACAAAAACAGTCAGATTTAAATCCAAATCCCGACCAAACAAAGCTTCGTAGTCTTAAAACTCCAGGATTAGGCCGAGACGGCAGCACACAGTCATGCACAAACAAGACAGCTTGACTGGAAGTTACATATATGCGATGTAACAAAAACAGTCAGATGTAAATCCAAATCCTGACCAAGCAAAACTTATTGGGCTTACAACTCCAGGACTCAGGCCCAAACAGCAGAGCTGAGGTGATCTGACACACACCCGTCTGCAGGTGCAACACACTGAATCCACAACTCACTCATTAAACACGGCGTCGACTGCTGGATAATTTCAAATAAAAAAGATTATTTTCTTTTTTATTCTTTAATTCATTAAATTCAGCACTGCGTTTTATAGTGTCAATAGTCCACTTAAACACAAAAAATCTAAATAAACAGAGACAGATACTAACACAAGCAAACTAACGAGCTGCCATCTTGGATCTTCTTGTCTGTAGTAGATAGAGAGAAAGCTGGATGTGCGGAGAAAGTGAAAGTGCTGCTTGCATCCTCGAGTGAAGCTCTGAGTCGTCTGTCTCGAGAGCACTGCTGATCTGTTCAGAAAAGACCTCAAGTGTTGTTTCAATTTGGTCTTCCTTTTTCTACTCTTGGCAGATGTATCTGTAAGAAAGAGAAAACATGTTTGGTACAAGTTTATATATACAAATAAATAATTAATCTAGTGGAGTGTCGAAATAAGTGGAAAAAAGATTTAATTGTATTCAATACAGTAATTGCAGTACAGTAATGTAAAAACACAGTACAGAATCAGTAGTGTCTGCAGCCAGTTCTATATGTTGGAAATATGTCACAATACCTTACAGTAAACAGTTATGTTGTGCTGTAGTTTTTTCTAAACAAAGTTTAGAGACCACTTACATGGAACATATGCAACGTTATGTTCTTCTCTTCTGATTGCTGTGTCACTACATGCTCAACGTGAACCTGTAATGATACGAGGCCTCATGTTTGGCTTGTATTGAGCTTTCACCCCAATTATTACGTCACATTCAGTCTGAGGTCGCACTGCAACAAACAGTAGTATCAAAGGCTCAGACGGAGAGTGCTTTGTGCTGTTTATACTGTTGCAGAAACAAAAAATCTGTTTTGGGCTACTTTTGCCTTCGGTCTGAATGCCTTTCAGTCTTTATGGTGATATGCACTTTATAAAGGTCACAAAGGTCACATGTCATTTTCAACACTCACATCATGTTATAGAGTTGTTGTCAACTGAAAGATTTTTTTGGAAATATTTTTATTTATTTTTTCCCCAGTGAAACATGTTAAAGTACAGTACAATCTATTGAACACATTGTAGTTCGGTGCCTCGTTTTCATTCCTGTCTTTATCTCACCCACTTTTTGATGTTTTTACCTTCGGTCCTTAAACTAGTCCTGTCACATTTACAGGGTTTGCAGAACCAGAATTTGTCATTGATGGGTAAACTTGATGGTGATTAAGAGACCATAACAAATATAAAATTTGTGTTTCCGTTTGCACCCACACATGCCACACTGTAAACAGACCTTCTTTTGTGTTTGCAGACATGACTAACATACAAGAACCAATCACGGAAACGCAATTTGCTGCCAAATCTGACTCAACAGCTTGAATTTTGAATATATATTTTAATACAATATAAAGTTTCCATAGTGCAAATTTTTACTAGGCCTATTCATTTTTCACTTAATCACAGAATATTTCCTGAAATGTAGTATAATGAAAAGGGAAGATAAGTGAATAATAATTTGTTGAGAATTTAACCTGTTATTCCTACATTAGTGTCTGAACCCACCTGTAACAGCTCACCTGGCAGTGAGGAAGGTTAACTACAGCACTGATGCTTCACACTGACTAGCATTCTAGATCACGTGTGTCTTCTGAACTACCTTCAGATGTAGCGGGAAATTATAACAAAGTTTAAGACAAACGCACAAAAAATTACAGATGTTACAACGCTGCTCTTTAATAATATAACCACTGACCTCTAGGGGTCCTCTGCTGTTACACTAATATACTTTTTGCACAAAACCCCACAAAACATCTGATATAATGTGTAGATTATTAAGCAATTCTTTTGTTTTAGTGATTTGATCTCTGTATGGCTTCTGCTGTTATGGACATCTGCAGTAAACAAGCTCCAGTTCCCGCCACTTCCTGCTGCTGCCACTCGCGGAAACACCAGTGTGTGTGTGTGTGTGTGTGCGTGTGCGTGTGTCAGTGTGTGCATGAATGGGCTCCGCTTTGCCGAGCATTATTGTCTCTTATTTGCAAGCATAAGGTCGGAAGCACCGGCGGGATTCTGCGGCTGTCGCTGCGCGAATGATGGTCGCACACATGGCGCATCACGGAGAAACGACGCCGCTGAGCGATGGGTGAGTCTCGGCGGAGAACTGCTGCATCGAGCCGCTTTAACATCACCATCTGCTCCATGCGCTCCACGCAAACAAAGAGCCTGCGCGAAACCGAAAGTTGCACAGTAATAACACTGCTGTTCGGGGGAGTAATGCTTCGCTTCAGTCAGGATTAGTCACATATATGAAGTTTATTCCACCGAGATAAACCCTCAGAAACGGCCGATGCACGGAGCTGAGCGCGCGCCTCTCTGCACTGACCTCATTTACATCAGTTACACGCGTCTCCTTTAGATACAGTGTTTCTCTCCGGCTTCTGTTATTTCAAACGATAAGCTGGAAGTTCGGGATGATCTAGTCAAATTGTGCTTATGTAGGAACTGAAGCAAGCCTCTTGGCGCGAATGTAACAGTGGTACTATGGAAAAGGGCGCTACCTATGAATATTAATAATTTAATATGACGGTGGCCAGTAGGATTAGCAGACGTCTGTAAGCAAGCACTAACACAGGTGTTATATATGAGTAATATGAGTATGCTAGATTTTAAGGGATAGTTCACCCAAAAATGAACACACACACACACACACACACACACACACACACACACACACACACACACACACACACACACACACACACACACACACACACACACACCACACACACATGTTCGTTTTTGTGAAAAGTGGGGACATCCCATAGGCGTAATGGTTTTTATACTGTACTTACTGTATGTGCTATTGCCCTACACCAACCCTACACCTAAACCTACCCCTTACAGGAGACTCTGTGCATTTCAACTTTCCCCAAAAAAACTTAATTCTGAGTGATTTATAAGCGTTTTGAAAAGTGGGGACATGGGTCAATGTCCTGAGATGTCACCTTCACCTTGTAATACCTGCCATACCCTCGTCATTATACACATCTATGTCCTGACTTTTCACAAAAACGCGCACACACACACACACACACACACACACACACACACACACACACACACACACACACACACACACACACACACACACACATATATATATATATATATATATATACATATTCACTCAAGTTGTTCCAAGCCTGGATGAGTTTCTTTCATCAGCTGAACACAACAGGTCTTTTGAAGAGTGTTGGTAATGGGAACCCAAGAGTTTCTGATTCCATTCACTTACACAGCGTTATTTCCCATACTATGAAAGTCACTGGGGTCCATCAACTGTTCGATTACTCGTATTCTTCAAAATATCTAATTATCAGTGGAAAACCAGTAAGAAAACCTGTTGAACACAATGGATGCTGCGTCGGTATTGATGGTAAATTTGTTAAAATTAGTGAAAATATAATTTTTAATTTACAAAACTAATTTGCATGTACAGCTTCATAAACTGAATAAAAACATAAAAAGCAAAAACACATCCAATGCACATTTTTATTCATCATTTTGTGCAGAAAAGGTACTGACCAAAGTAGGGATGCACGTTATTGTATTTTTGCCAAAATCCGATATGCCGATATTTGTCAACTTATTTTGGCCGATAGCCGATTCTAATATATTTTCTTTTGTTTGGAAACAACATCAAGTCTCTCCTCTGCAGAGATTATTAACAAATCATTTTTAATTTTGGTTAGTTTTTAACAAAAACATACTTGTCAGAATTAAATAAACAATTAATGAAGTTATTTTATAATGAAAGTGCGCCAAAAGCTGAAAATAACTATGAATCAATCACTGCATTTTTTTCTCAGACAAAAGACCTGCACAGTAACACCTCCAGTGTTAAATCGACACTCCCAGTGTATATATAATCCACACTCAGAGTGTTAAAAAGTAACACTGAAGCAGTGTTAAAGTTAATGAGATAACTAGTTTAGTAATTGAGTGATGACTGAACATTAATGAAGAACACCTGCGGTTAACAAACTGAACCACTGAAAGAAAGAGAAAGAACAAAAGGAAATAGTAAGAATAGCTGCATAATTTATTCATGTCGCATTGCATGCTGGGAGCCATGGATGAGTTTTGACTGGTGCTCCCAGAATGCACTGCAACATGGAGCTTTATGTTGATTGTTAACATCAGGTGTCTTCAATAACTCCATTTTGGGGGCCTGGAAACACAAGCTTTTGAACACAATGCCTGTATCATCTCCATGTAAACAACAAAAACATGAATTTGTGAAAAGGTGACGTCATGTGCATGCGTTTTATGTTTTTGCGCAGTGTTTCTTGATCGCCAACTACTGGCCTGGCATGCATAACATAGTGTTCATTAGCATAGTGTTTGTTTTTTGTTTTGTTTTGTCCAATGAAACCAACATTTTTGTTTAAATAACAAAGATGGTATCAGTCGCTCACTCAAAACTGTTCAGTGCATTCACATTTGAATCATCTATTTTCTGTGTCCACTTTTCTTCACTTCACACTTGTCACATAGTTTACTGTTTACTGTCGGGGATTTGTCGCTCCGCATCCAGTGTCAGCATCACTGATTATAATAAGTTCTATTGTATTTTGCTGCGTCGCGCCGCTCGCATCCGGTGTAGACACGATGTAAGTTAATGTTGCTTTCTGATGCTGAGTTTGAATTTTCATGCCACATTATTTGAAATACGCTGCAGACATTGTAAGTTTGCGAGAATAAGGGACAGGGCCTCTGTTTACTCTATCACACACTGAACACATCATTCTGTTGGTGCATTCTTAGATTAAATGCAGTGGTCCAAAATCTAATCCCCATTTAGGCAAAAGTTCTCTTCAAGAATGTGTTATCGGCAAGGTATATCGGCATAATTTTTCATATCAGGTTGATGCCGATATGTACATTTTAAATCATTATTGGCCAGTTCCAATAATGCATCCATAGACCAAAGTTATTTGAACACACATGGTGTTGTAATTACAGCTTACAAACTCATAAATACACACCTCCCAAGAGGACTGGAACGCAGCATTAGTCAGCGTGTTTCTTATTGATTAATGCACACGAAGCACAGCTCTTCGATAGAGCACCTGACAGATATTCAACAAATAAATAGACTAAATAACTACATCATTTCCTTTTATTGCACATCACTATTAAGAGTCTCATGAGAAAGACTCAGATCATGCACTTCCCGTATGCAGAATGATGATGCACTTCAGTGTAACTCCATCCTCGCTCCACGTTCAGTTTATATCCAAGAGATGAGGGAGATTGTGGCTCAAACATCTACTTTGCGGCTTATAACAACTCATAAATAAAACTGTGGATGATAACGGGAACATGGCTCACTGCAGGACGTCTGAATCCCACAGTCATGAAGTACACTGTCGACTGCAGCAGAGAAATCAGCGTTTTTACAGTTTTTACAGACTAAAACACAGCAGTCCTGTTTTTGGGGATCGAGTGCTCACGTTATTAACATGCATTCAGATTCCGTTGAGACCCTTCTCTCTTATTTTGTGTGTGAAGCACACAAATACAGTTGCGTGGATGAGGATGTTAGGTGGGTAGTGAGTGAACAGACAGAGGAGGTAAATGAATGAATGAATGTCCACATGCCCATCCTGTCTTAATGACTAGTGGTGAACAGATTTGGATTGCTGTCCTTCCAGAAGAGACTCTGCTTGAGTGCCAAACGAATCTTTGATGGCTTTATTAATTTTAAGAAATGTTGAATGTGTTTTTGTGCGAGTGAGATGAGTTAATGCATGTTGACATTTAGTCTAGAACTACAGTAAGATCATGTTCACACAGCACACACAACACCTCTGCACTTACTTCCCATTTCTCTCAACATAGAGAACATTTGTGTGTGAATATTGTGTGCTTGTGTTTTAATGACATGTGTGCTTTTCTACCACACTTTGCTGCTTTTGCTCGATGAGTTTCTGATGCTATTTGAGAGTTATTCCATGCCGTGAAGCTGCAGACTAGTGCTGCGCGCCGTAGGAGTTTGCTGTTGTGAGTGTGGTTTGTTGCTCTAGCCTGAAGTGTGTTTTCAGCTCTGACGTGCAAACAGATGAAAACCCGACAGTGTGATGACACACTTCTCATGAAGCTGCAAATGACATTTGACTGTGAAACTGAATGTACACTAGGACATGATCTGTGTCTGTGAGCTTTGTCTGTTTTAGGGAGTGGTGCGCTGGATAATATAAGACGCTGGCACGGCTTCGTTTCCTGTGATTGTGTGGCATGTGGCAGGCAGACTATAATATTTTTCCTGTGAACAGGTCAAATTAAAGCTGTGTTTCTGAAACAAGGTTCAGCATAAAGTCGTGATCGAGACAAGGGTGCATTGATGATGGATAGAAATTACAGGATTTGAAGCCAGCACAAGTATCGAACCTCATTTAGTCCGCAGTGAATGTGTTCATCTGTGTTTGTTCATTCATGTCTCTCTCGCATTCACTTGGTTTCTAGAATGGAAGCGCAGTTAAACATAATTTAGAATAACAGAACTGCTGCACGTTCATACAGACAGTATTCCAAACACAACTGTAAGCTGCTGTGTGAACGAGACACTTCGAGACTCACACCTGTAAAGTAAATGCGGTTGTCAATCCCAAAAACTGACAGTGTGAACGTAGCCACAGTCTCAGCTTTCAAATTTTGTCATTTTTTAAGAAATTCAAACAATAGCATTTTGTGGCTCTTTAATGTATCGTGTCAGATCGCTGTATTGCCTCAGTTTAAGCAGCAGATGAACTGATCATCTCCTCTATACTAGTTATAGCGTAAAATAAACATGAATGAACATCAGAAGGTATCTTGTTTCAACACCAAAAAAGACATCAATACACACCATTTTTCAAGTTTAAGTCCACCGATGTTAATCTACTCTCCTGTCTGATTTGTTTGTCAGACAATATTCGTCAGAAACCCCCACCGAAGGGTCAATTTTAACAATAATAGTGGCCTATGAAAAGTTTTTTTGTTTTTTTTTACAGAAATTTTGTGATTTGACGTTTACAGACACTAGTAAAAATTGTGGACTGATTAAGTATACTGATCAACTGAAGATTTATTAATCCTAAATTGACCAAATTCTGTTATATTTCATATTTACGACTGGATTCTGTGATTCCGTCCACGAGTTCCACATCACAGTAATCACAGGGCTCTAATGAGGATTAATGGCACCTCCTTTGATCTGACAATCTTAAAAATAAATGATTGGTTCTCAACCTTGTGTGTCGCTCTACTGATGCTGATGAATGCTGTACTAAAACAGACTGACAGCAGAGATGTTTTCTCAAATGTGATGGGTTCATGTGTTCATGTGCGTGTGTTTGTGGAGAAGCGGTGAGGGTCAGGTGTCAGGTTACAGGATCACATGATGGCATGAACGACTGCATTACAGACCAATGACACAACAAAACCACTCCTGTTTAATCAACAATGCTCTACTGTATAAATACACAACAGCAACAGCATCCTTTATTATAATGTGTATGGCCAGTAAAATGGTATATGTATCCCTTACAGGTTTATGCATATATAACATTAATAATTCATGACATGCAGTTGCATGTTTCATTGAACACTTAACAATAGGTTGTCATCACAATAGTAAAATCTGTCAGATTGTCACATTGACAGGACATGAGTGCACTGTTGTGTATAACATCAAGGCCAAGATTGTAACTTTCCAGTGGTAGCAAGTTATTTCTGAATTTTCTTTGTTTTCTTGTCATATCGGACTTTCTGTATGAATCTGCCTCCTAAGGCCTGCTCTACCTCACTGATGTTTCAAATATTAAAATTAGATGTTTTTGCATGTATGTTTATGAACTGTTTGATATTTACATGTAGTTTATTTGTTCTTTTCAGGAACGGAGAGGTTTCACCATCAGACCTGAAGGGTGAGTCAATGTGTTCACAAACCTCCTCAAACCTGACCGATCTGATTATACTGACCCTGTAAAGCCTGACATGTGACTTAAAAGTCAGGAAAAATAGAAGAGTTTATTGAACGTTTAAACAAAATATACCCCCCCCCCCTTTTTTTTTGGTGTGTCATATTTGATACATGAGTCTTTTGTTGTTCATACAGTATGAAGAACATGGAAGAAAAAAACAACTCAAAATGTATTCTAAGGCCCAAACAGCAAAAATATTAAGCAGTGTTAAAGTTAATGAGGTAATTAAAAGATTCATTGAGTGATGATTGACCATTATTGAAGACACCTGATGTTAACAAGCAGAATCACCAAAGAAGAAAATCACCATTTTTAAGTCACCATTATAGAGTTCAGTGTTTACTTTAGTTGGGCTCTTGGCCCTTGATTTTTTTAATATTACATATTGTTTGGCTGCTATAACTGAGTTATAACAGTCAGACAAGCAAAGATCAAAAGTCTTTGGGTGGTGATGATTATATTTTAATGTAATCATCCTGTAGTGACCTGAATAACTAAGTTAGGTTTTCTTTGTTGGTTACGTCAACACTGTGAGCAACATAAGATCTGGCATTTTCATTATAATCAGACAGATGTTTTAAAACTTATTTTAAACAAAAACTTAAAAAGTATCTTTAATTTAGACACAACAATGGTGACCATCAAAAAAAGCATGTTGTAGCCAATCAAAACTCATTCATGGCTCCCATCATGCATTGCGGCATGAATAAATTATGAGCAGAGTCTTTGTCATTTCTTTTATTCTTACTATTTTCTTTTATTTTTGCTGTTTTTCTGTGAGTTTTTAGTAGCTTGTTTCTGTGATGATCTGAATATGCTGTTTGTCAGCGTTGTTGAGATTCATACGCTGATTCTTGATGTCTGTGTGTGCCTTGCAGAAAAACTTTTTTTTTTTGGGATCAGAACAGCTTGTAAGAAATTCTTCCAAAATTTATAGAAAATACAGTATCTTTTGCTGTGGAATCACAAGGCTGTTGTAATCAATAAAGGAAATTTAACTCAGAGATTAGACTCTAAACAAGTTCAGTGATACAGGTCAAATAATGATTATGCTAGAACATAATCATCACCACCTGATGATCTTTGCAAAAGTCTGGCTATTATAACTCAGTTATAGCAGCCAAACAATATGTAATATAAAAAAGTCAAGGGTCAAGAGCCCAACTAAAGTAAACACTGATCACTATAATGGTGACTTAAATATTGTGATTTTCTTCTTTGGCGATTCTGCTTGTTAACATCAGGTGTCTTCAATAATGGTCAATCATCACTTTACAAAACTTAATTAATTAATCTCTTAATTAGCTCATTAACACTGCTTCAGTGTTACTTTGTGTTAATTTGACACTGGGGAATCTTGCTGTGCAGATTTGAGATGCACAGATTTTTCTAAAAAATTACTGATGAAGAATCAAGTAAAGCTGAGCTGCTTCGGTCCAGTAAGTGTTCATCTGGAAATATGACTGCAGTTATTCTGACGTTTACTTGATCAAAATCAGTCAAGATTTGACAGAAAAAGACACGTGAAGCAGCAGCTGAAGCTGGATGTTTGTTCAATTACACTAAAAGAGCTTTTACTGGATACACTATCAATCAGACGACAGAAGACATGAGGCGATTGAGAGTGAAACAGCTTTAACAGCAAAGACTGATCATGTTGATAATGTAGAGTCTTAGACATTTGCATATGAAATATAAGAAAACTGGTTAAGCTTGAACAGAGAAAATGACATCATTTCCAATCATAGGAAGGTTGAGAAGCTCTGGTTTAGATTGTAAACACAGTCATGATGTCTGTGTCCAGTAGAGGTCAGCATAACCTTACTAAGCTCTTTATATGCATATATATATATATATATATATATATATATATATATAATATTATTTATATAATAATACTAATTATTATTATTATTAATATATATTATATTGTTTTACTTTAAGGAACAAAAATGTTATTTTTCTTTGTTTTTAGTTTGACTTAATTATAATAGTTATAATAGTCTTGAAGTTCCACCATTGAGGTGCTGTATGAGAGATCAGTGTGACTGTGTATCTCCAGAGCGTCTGAATGCAGTAAATGTGCAGCTGCAGAGTTCAGTGGGACAGATCAGCGCATTTAATCATTATAGATGAATGAAGGTGATGCTACTCACATCGTTACACGTCATCTTACTCAGCTTTCATTTTTCATGTGCCTTTCGTTGTTTGAATGACATTATCTTACAGTAATACCAGAACTGTCTTTACTCACCATCAAACATGCAGCATATATATTAGCACACTAAACCTGCATTTATACATTGTCTCAGGTGGCACATGGAGAACTGCAAAAGCAAATCAAGGGCAACTCTATTTACAAGTCAAAACACTAAAAGTAACACGAGAGTCAGGAGGAGGACACACACACACACACACACACACACACACACACACACACACACACACACACACACAGAGAGAGAAAGAAGGCTATCATTGCAAAAGGAAACAGGAAGACCAGACTCAATAATAAGAGTCCCAGAACAAATAAAACACAGAAACAGTGACCTCCAATGGTCACAAAAGGACCAGAGCACCTAACATACAATCAGTGTGATTGCAGGTTAATTTCTGTTATTTTTAATGAAGTATTCTCTTCTGAATGCATCAGGCGAGCTTTAAATGGTGAGGTTATTAGTTGACGAGCCCTTCATAACCCTGTCATGTTTCTGTTTTCTGTTGAACAGATCATCCGGCTGAAAGCTCTCACAGCAGTACAGGTGCGTGGATTCATTTAAAACTCATGACTGTGGTTTCATTTAATAAGGCACGAATTGTTGGGTAGCATGTGAAGAATTAACAGACTTTAAATATTGCATCTAGATGAAGTTATCATTCTCTATATGACAGATTTCACAGATAATTGGCGTCAGCATTTTTCCTAATGTCTCATGCAGAAACATTAAAATATCAGACTCAGTGTAGCTGCAGGAACAAGTTTGTGAATCTTTGGTTCTCTCCAACAAAAGACAAATAACACACAAACGATAGCATGAAAACATGACTGTTTAGGCTGGAACAATGAACGCTGGGTTTAATGAGAGCTCCACTCATGCAGCAGTAATGGTGTAATCGTGAATCACGTCTGCACAGCAGTCAGGAGGAACTTGACACATATAGAGCTACTTTCTGTCACGGTAGTGACAAGACATGCATGGGTTTACCTTCCTTGCCCTGATCCATGTATGATTCTGCAGAAGAACAATGGTAGAGTTTCATAAGAGAAAATACAATGTAGAATCAAGGGTCGTAGAGTCGCTGGAATTTTGAAAAGTTGGGCTTTTACACACTTTGCAGATGTTACCATTATTAACAAAAGTACATTTTCAGACTCAGTGCTTTACTGTTAAATATTCATTTCCAAGAGAGAAATTATGTCATATTACTAGTAAATGAATATTTATTATAATGTACATTTTGACCCTGAGAGGATTTTCCTAAAAGCGCTAGTTAATGTTATCGCATTGGACTAAAATTGACTGACTTTGCGCAAACAAGTTTTTTTTTCCCTTTTTTTTCTCTTTTCTTTTCTTTTTTGATAATTTTTGTACTTTTTGGGGGGATTTTCCGATCCTACTTAGTTAAGCTCGTGGTGTTCCTGGTCAAAAATGACCACTCTACAAAAAATAGCTTTTAAATTTCTTGTTATGCTATATCGTTGTTTACAAATATTGGTAAGTCCCTCAGATTTTGAGAGAATATTTCCAAATTATCTACAAATATTTTTATTTTTTTCAGGTGCATGAGCTCAGATCAATGAAGTCTATGATCAGCCAGTTCCAAACAGATACTGATAATTAAAAACAAGTTGATAAAAAGATTGAATCCAAGATTTGGTGATAATACGGCATAATGGCAGATTTACAAGCATTGTCTGTCACTTACAAGCAAGGCCGATCATTTTTGACCGATTACACCAAATTAGCTGAAGGATTCAGCCCAGGGATGGAGTCGACTGTCATCTGCTCGTCCTAAAACATGTATGATTTGTATTTTGAGAGGAGCTGTTGGGTAAAACATCCAGGCTCATTTACGCTGTTCCTTTTGCCTGCTGTTTTTTTTAATTTAATCTTAGTCTTGTTTGAAAGGTATTTTAGTTCATATTTAGTCAGCCTATCCCATTTTTTTCTTTCTTTCTTTTTCTTTTTTTATTTAGTGGAGTTGTAATTGACTAAAATTCTAGGTATCTTAGACTAGTTTTAGTCAATATATAAGCTCATATTTTAGTCATGCTGCATAATAATGAAACTACTCAATTCAAATTGTTACTGATCACGATTGTTGTCATTTTGAGAATTTCATCAGAATGATTGCAGATTCGCCTGTAAACACAAATCAAGATAACGCCAACTCATACACATGCTTTTCTGATTGCATCTAGTTTCCTGATTTATTACATTTTCATAAATGAACGCACTCTCTGCATTATGAAAACTGGTCAAACTCAAAAGCTTCTCTCAAAGGATTTTATATTTAGTAGTTATTATGAACTACTGATCATTTTCTCTGGGCTTTTGAGTTGTAGCAAATATGCTCAAGGAACACATGCTTACAACAACCAGAGAAAAAGAGGAGAAAAACAAAACAAAAACTAACATATAAGTCAAGGGTCAAGAGCCCAACTAAAGTAGACACTGATCTCTAACATGGTTACTGAAACAATAAATCAACATCTAAACCTTAGTTAATTCTCAATAAGAGCTTCTGTAGATGTCTGACAGAAATAAAGTCAGTCTGGTTATTAATAAGTGGAGCTGGTGATGCTGTTTGTGGGGTTGTTTAATCAGATCTTCAGATTTAATGTATTTTATTTCAGTTGATTTCATCTAAGGCTGTGGCTGAAGTCAGTTATTGTTCTTGTGTTTCTCTTTCTGTCAGTGATTCTGTTTGTGAACAGCAGGTGTTCATCACTAATGCTCAATCAGCACTTAATTAATCACTTAATTACTTAACTGCAATGTATACCTTATTTTAGTAAACTCAGCTGAAATAAGTTCAGAGCACTCATAATTATTAGTTTAAAAAAACTTATCTGGTTTAAGGCAATCGGGTTTTACAGTGATATATTTTTACTGATTTAAAATGTGTTGATCCTCACCATGTTTGAGAATCCTGTGCTGAGGGACTGTATATTTGCATATCATTACAGCTTATTTAGTATATTTGTTCATTAGCATAAATGCTTACCTTTACTTTTAAGAGGCAAATGCTACCCATGTTATGTAGAAAACTTTGAAAGTAAACATAAATCTAAAATAAAGAGGTTTGTTAAAAAAAAGAGATTACTAAAACATCTTTACAGTATTAAAAAAAATAGTTTTCAACTTAATTTTTTAATTCAGTCAACTAAAATATTCCAGTTTTCCCTTAACTTTGAGTAACTTAACATTTCGAGTTGACTAAACTAAAAATTTTAAGTCAGCATGTAACAAATTATTTTAAGTTGAAACTTTTTAAAGATATTTTAACACTCACTTTTATTCATTAGATGAACTAAAGTTTTTAAGTTGTCGTTTGCTAGTTGAGTTAACTTAAAAAGTTGATTGCGATAGGTTGCCTTATTTTTTTGAGTTAGGTCAACTTTTTTTTTTTTTTTTACAGTGTAAGAGTTAAAGTTCTAATATTAATTCCAAAGTATATTCAGAGATTTATGCCGGTGTTTCTTCCTGAAGGATTTGATATGAATGTGTGTGTGTTTGTTCAGATAACACATCAACTGAGGAGAGCTCGGAGGAAGAGGAGGCCCACGAGGAGGAAGAGGAAAGAGATTCAGGTGCAGATTTGATCACTGTATATAATCTCTTCTGGTGAACTAGAAAACACGTTTTCATCTCCTTATAATCCACTAAAATATTAGTATCTGAACAGTAATGTATCTTGCAGCTTTACTTGGTATGTTTTTGTCATATATCTGAACAACCTGAGTGCACTGAAAGCCTAACATACAGTGCAACAGTAAACACCTTTCCGTAAGAATCACAATAACGAGAGAGATTTTATTTTAAGATCAAATTTAAATGTAAAGCTTTCAGGGGTCCTGTAGGTCAGTCCTCTTGATCTTGAGTCGAGGGTAAACCATAATGATAAATGATCCTGTGTTTCCAGACTCCGACACGAGCGCCAGAGCAGAACATCACACAGGTAATGACCCTCCTCTCATGTGTGCTGTGTTTAGATCATGAGCTGATGTTATAAATCTGTGTTTGTCTCCCATAAAGCCTCAGACGAGCCGCTTCAGTCCTGCTGTGAGAAGTGCAGAGCTCTAAAGGTCAGGCTCCGAACACAGAACGCTCTTAGCTTCGGGACATTTTACTAAACATACAGTGTAGTAAACAATCAAATAATTAAACAGTGGATATCTGTAAATATCAGCTGTTGCATTCAAAAGGGTGTAGTGATAAAGGAGGAACGTGTGATGAGCACTTCTTTTTATTCCTCACTATATGATCTGTCAAAAAAGATTAATATGATCTTTATCTATAAAGCTGATTTCAAGTATTTTAAGCAAAAGCTCTTAAGCAGAAACCCTAGTGAAAAATAGATATACAAAAATGTATTTGAAATACATTTATTTCATGCTAAGTATACTACAAATACATTTACATATTTGTGTACTTCATAAAAATACCCTTCAGTTGTACTTTTGGTATACTAACAACTAATTTTGTGCTTAATGCACTTTAATTGTGCGGAAGTAGTGCTGAGGTTCAACTAAAGATATACTTTTGTATATTTGATTGTGCTAAAGTGGAAGTATTACTTCAGGTGCTTACTATTAAGGTATTACTTACTATAGGTATTACTGCAAATCGAACCTGATCCGAATTTTTTTTAAATACGACGAAAATTTTGGAGGAAGTGAGTAAACGTGATTGACACAACGTGAGGTCGCATTTATTTTTTAAGGTGCAAAAATTACGGACTCAGTGTGCAATGATCTTTAATATTAAGAAATGTGCACTGTGCACAGGTAGCACTCCATATACAGTTTAATTATCATTTTTATATCAGTAAATCTCGAGTTATATGACAGTATGTATGTTAATATATTTGAAATAATTAGTGTGAAATAAATGTACTTCAGATATATAACTTTTTTACTAGGGGAGAAACATAAATTCAAAGTATAAACTTTGCTTAACATAAAACAAAGTCATAAACATAAATTGAAGCGTAGGTTAAATTTGACTGGTAGTGTATCTATATGCCAGCGGTTTTCAAGAGGTATATATAATATTGTTGTAGCTTAAGCGAATGGAAAAGCCAGTGGATTGACAGAATGGCTGGTGATGAATGTAATGCTGACACAGCACTGTTTTCCCCTCACAGAATCCCAAATTCGAGCTGGTCACCCCCAGGAAAATGTCTCGAGATCGGCTTCAGTAGGTTCTGTTCTCTATACTGTACATACTGTATGTCATCACAGTGGCGGGATCGGTCTCGTCTGACTCACAGCAGATGTGTCCTCGCTTTATGACTCTCTTTTTCTAAATGAGCAGCGCTGCAGTCTAAACTTGACTAGTGTAAAATCCTTCTCTGCACCGCCAGCTCTAGAAGAACCCAAGATGTAATGTGAGAATTGTCAAATGTGTCACTGAAATGTTTCTGCTGCATGGTATAATTCCCCGATGAATAATACGTCAAGAAAGCCAAGTGTCAAGTGCCACACATGAATTAGGAAACCTTTGAATAACTACTGTACGAAAGTTTGAGGTCGGTTTTTTATGTTTTGGAAAGAAGTCTCTTCTGTTCACAGAGGCTGCGTTTATTGGATCAAAAACACTAATATTGTGAAATATAAGTACAATATAAAATAGCTGTTTATCTGTTAAACTGTAAATTATTTCTGTATTTTCAGCATCATTACTCCAGTCTTCAGTGTCACATGATCTTCAGAAATCATTCTAATATACTGATTATTAGAAACATTTCTGATTATTATCAATGTTTTTCTCCTAAAATAACACACACTGTATGGACAAAAGTATCGGGACACCTCCTTCTAATGAACAGGTTTGACTACTTTAGTAATTTCCATGAGTACAAATCTTAATGTTTAAGCATATAATGATATTCTGTAGGGATTGTGTGCTTCTAATTTTATAGCAACAGCTCGGACAGGACACTTTTCTATTCTAACATGACAATGTCTCTGTGTATAAGACAAGGTTCAAAGAGAAATGATTGAGTGAGTCAGTGTGGAAGAACTTGACTGGTCTGCAGAAACCTAAATGCAGACCTTAACAGTACAGTTATTTTAGACACTTCCAAAACTGTTGCAACAGATGGAAATACAACTTTTAAATACAGGAATTATGTTTATGCATGAATAATACATGAATTTATGCCTTTTTCTGTTCTAAAGAAGAGGGTGCCAATACTTTTGTCCATATAGCGTATATATGCTAGTGTTGAAGTATGTTTTTGAGAACTTGAGATGTAAAATATTAAACCTTTTTAGTGATCATTACAGTTAAACAATAGCTGATATTTTCTGACTAAACTGAATTTTGAAAGTGTTGTGCTAACTGTGTAGGCTGCAGTGCTTATAAACGTGAGTTTAGGCTCCGCTGGCTCTTGTGTAGGCTGCAGCTGGAAGCTGAGGGTGTGTATGAGTGCTCAGACACCGGGCTGGTGTTCGAGGTCTCTCAGCGCGTCAAGATCACCTACTGCGTTCTCTCCTGGAGCAAGTTCAGCTCATACCTGACTGGATCGTGGAAATTTGCTGGTCCCATTTTTGACGTGGACTGCGATCCGTCTATTCTCAAGTCCGTCCAGTTCCCACACTCGCTGTGTCTAGCAGGTACAGGCATTTCATAAAGTTTGGGGTTTTTTGGTTTCTCCCAAAGAATAAGTGCTCATTTGAGGGTTTTTGAGAATTGCAATGAAGTGTGTGTTTGTTTTCCATCATTCTCACTTCTTTTCTTTCTGCTCGCTCTTTTGCCGCGGTCGTCTTCCCTTCGCTCTCAGCAGATAAAGACAACGAAGTGAAGTTCAGCGTGCTGCATGTGAAGAACAGCCGTGGTCTGATCGAGCCCTCGGCCGATCACTCCGGCAGTCACGTCAAGTGGACCGTGTCGTCTCTCTCGCCCGTGGGTCCGATTGTTCAGACGTCTAAATTAGCAGAGCACCACGGGGTGGTGCAGGTGTTCAAGGAGGTGGGCCACGAGAGCTCCTTCTCCTTCAGAGTTTACCTGGCTGGAAACAACTGCTCTGACATCAAGGTGAGGAAACACGTCAAACGGTTTATCAGCAACAAAAAGTCTTCTGCTTTCACAGAAATGAGACGGTTTTTACACAGCACTGCTGACGGGTTTATTCTCGGTAACGCTGCTTATGTGACCTTCTGGTAATCTGCTAAATTTAGATTTGATTCCAGGGTTAAGCTAGAGCAGTGGTGCGCTGTGTGCCATCTAAGTGACAATGACACTGTGACATCAGACCAGTTTCGGTTCTGCATTTTGTTCTGCTTGTCTGCCACTCTGGGTGATTATTGCTCTGCTCATGAGTGTGTCATGTTTGATTGTCTGGGTGTCATCATCTACTAAATGCATAGAAGCTTTAAAATACCTGTAGGATCTCAGCATCATGCTTTCACTTTTCACAGTAGCTGAGACTTTCCATGATTAGGCAAGGTGAGTGTGTTTCTTCATCAGGTTTGTAGAAATGTGTCTCTGCATCAGTGTCTCAGCAGTGGATGCTCTGCAGTGAATGGGTGCCGTCAGAATGAGAGTCTGATAAAAACATCACAATAATCCACAGCACTCCAGTCCATCAGTTAACATCTGGAGAAGACAAAAGCTGAAACACATCCAGCATTAAGACCTTTTTAACTCAAATATGAGTCTATAATCCATAATAACTCTTCCTCCAGTGAAAAAGTGTTCTGGTGTGAATCAGGAGAGAAATCAGCAGATCAAGTACTGTTTACAAGACAAAACAGCTCTAAACAAATATGTGGCTGGATTTTGATGTGAGAGATGACAGGAGATGCTCTTTTTCACTGGAGGAAGAGTTATTATGGATTGATAGAATGATCAGCTGTTTGGACTCTCATTCTGACGGCACCCATTCACTGCAGAGCATCCATCGCTGAGACACTGATGCAGAGACACATTTCTACAAACCTGATGAAGAAACAAACTCATCCTGATCTCAGATGAACTGAAGGGGAGCACATTTCAAGCAAATTTTCATTTTTTGGTGAACTGTTCCTTTAACAAGTAGTGAATGGAGATGCTTAGCCTTTAAAATAGTTGATCGTTAAACATAATTTGCGAGCTATATGAGAACTAATATGTCACAATTTTAAAGAGGGCCCATTATTAATATGTAGAAAACCACGTGGAAACCAGTCAGCTGAGGTCATTTGGCTCTTTCATCTTTTATCGTCAAATTGATTCTATCGTGAGAAGTCAAATAATGACCTTTGTTGCATTGTGGCTAAAAAAAATAAATAAATTGTACATCAGAAATTACAGCCCCTGATGCAAAGCCACATTTTCTGGTTAGGTACTCACCGATGTGACACAGGCCCAAACTGTTGAATGAAGCAGATTGCTATTTGTCATCTATTGACATTGGCTCATCGACTGATGTTCCACAACAGTTTGTGGGCTGCTTATCTTTGACAGGGGCTCGTCTTGGCCTTCTGCTGTGGGTTTAATCATCACTTTCACTTGTGAAATGACTTCCTGTGGTCAGCACACCACAGCGCAGCGTAATTCACGCTGTCAGAGACGCTATTTCAGTTTCAGTCAGTCAAAAAAAACTCTAAAGACCTTCGTTCTGCCAGAAATGAAAACTGTTATCATGTACAGTACTTACCCTCATGTCCTTCCAAATGAATATGAGTTTCTTCTAAGAATGCCCTGGCCCCTTCTGTGCACATAATCAAAGGGGACTGGGTCTGTCAAGCTCAAAATAACAAAAAAGCACCAGAAAGTATTATGAAAAGTTGCTTTATTTAAACTTGGGTCTGCCCTAGTCTGATTTTAGAGGCCTGTGTTGCAAAGACACCAAAGTTTTACAAACATAAAGCCATGTTACTAAATTCCTTGTAAGATGGATGAGTGTCTATCAGTAAAAATAGTCAATAAAAAGAGATTTGAAAATAGTAAACCACCAAGATGGAAGGACGTCATGAAAGAAAACATTTTCTCATGAACAATCCAAAATGAATGAAAAATAACATAGAACTAGAGTTCTATTAGTCCACATCTGTTGGTGTTCAATATTTTAATCATACTTTTTTTTTTTTTTTTTGATTTGCATGTTTTTCATTGGAGAATGTTTTACTTTCAATGAAAAGCTTTGCATACTTGACCAATGGAAAACCCGGGGACAAAAGCCGAGTCACATTTATTTTAATAACACTTTATGCAATATGGATTGTTTTAAATCAGCTTCACAGAAATAAACAGGAAAATAACAATATTATTGTTGCAAAATTCATCAATTTGAGCTGAAAAACAGCCTCTGCAGACGACAATAGTGGCATTATTAAACTCAGTTCAGTTCAATAACGCTGTCAGAGAAGTGACGGGAAGGATTGTAGTTCTGCTTAAAACACGTGTTTTATTTGTTTGGTTTTGTCTAAATCCAACTGATCCTGAACCCTGGGTTAGTTTAGCGTGACAATACTCGTCAAGACTCTGATAGAGGTTCTTCAGAATTACCGCTGATGCCATGTTTTGCAGGACATTAGGAGGGCCGTCCGGCGGGCGAACAACTTTAGGAACAACAAGAGGTACATACAAGTGGACAAGCCGCCCACATGCATGCTGGAGGAGAACAGGAGGTACCGTCTCATCAGCGAGCCCATGGGTCACATCACACCGGAGGTACTGCGGACGCGGCCGGAGATCACGGAGACGCGGTACTCCAGCGCTCAGCTGTGAGGTTATCATGTGTGTGTGTGTGTGTGTGTCTGCAGGACATGCTCTTCTCTCCTGTCATCGTGGAGGTGAAGGGATACTTCGAGGTCTTCTTTGAGGAAAGTCCTCCCTTCAAACTGTCCTTGACTGATGCTGACTCAGGTCATACTGTATGGACGGCTACCATCAGAGAGGGTACGGCTCACTGAACACAAACACGAGCGGCTCCTTTGCCTTGGTGCCAAAAATGTCTTTTTTTTTTTTTTTTATAATTTTCCACCTCAAGCCTGAAGTAACAGGCCTATAACTGACAAAAATAAGAGCAAACGTTCCCTTCAGATTAGTACTTAACAAATATGTTTTGTAAAACCCTAACAGCCACCCAAAGCTTGATATTATTTCAACCCTCTGACAGGACTGAGTGAAGTCTGATAAAATTTGGATCGCTATGATGTTATGGCTAATATGTAGACGTAATGAAATAATGCTATATACTTAAGGAGAATGATTATCTAAATTATTATTTCTTTGCGTCTCCCTCAAATATGATGTCAGAAAATCAAGCCATTATTTTGAAATCAAAAAATAACAGGGTTGAACAGAAAGAAAAAAAAGCTGTTTTTGCTGAGACAAAAACTAAACATGTCTGTAATATTTCAACAGTTTAAGGACCGATTCTCACTATTAACTAGTTGCTTATTAGCATGCATATGACTAGCATATTGGCTGTTTATTAGTACTTATAAAGCGCCTGTTAATGCCTTATTCTGCATGATCGCAGTTTAGATCCCTTAATCCACCCCATACCTAAACTGAACAACTACCTGCTGACTGTTAATAAGCAGCAATTTAGTAGTGTATTGAGGCAAAGCTCATCATAGTTAATAGATGGTTAAGAGTGAGAACTGGTCACCAAACTATAATCCTGTTCATTTGTAACAGTAAGACATGGAGACACAGTTTCCTGAGAATGACTCATGTTTGTAAAGAACAGTAAATGTAATTATAAATCTTTCAGGTGGATGCTGCACACTGGTGGTGCTTGAGGAGATCCCCCTTCTATGTTAAGCACTTTGAGTACCCAGAAAAGCGCTATATAAATGTAACGTATTATTATTATTTTACAGGAGACTGCGTACATCATCTACATGAAAACCCCAGGAAACCATCGAAAGGTATGTGGTGCGTCTCTGTCCTCAATACAGTGCTGCAGGGATGACGTGTTTTTGTCGGCCAGAACCCAGAAACCATTGCTTGAAGTAAAAGTGCTTTGTTTTGTTGTTCATGTTTTATTCCGTCATAAAATACATCAATAAATCTGCCATTGGATTTTTGTAAAGCTTTTATTCATCTTGAAACTCATCTACTCTCTAGTCACTTTCACATTCAATAAAGACATTTTTTTAATAAAAACTGAAACAGTTGAAGCGTAATGGTGGCGATGTTGAAGTCAGTGTAGACTCTAGTGTAGTACGTCTATATCCAGTGATTTTCTTTTCACTTCTGAAGACTGTATTTAGGCTTCAAAATTCACAACAGTTGTGTTCAGATCTTCATGATGAACGAAATGTGTAAGAATTAGGGATGTAACGATTACCGGTGTGACGATAAATCAAATCCATTCCAAAACCGCACGTCTGTGCCATTCATTAACACAGAGACATGCAGAATTCATATTTAAATAGTCTTTTGCAGCTTAATATTTATAAAAGCTAGTGGGAGTGTGCTCACTTGTGTGTGTGTGTGTGTGTGTGTGTGTGTGCGTACACGAGATACAGAGAGCAGAGGAGAATTGTAAAACCATGTAGAGACGAATGTCATGCCGTCATGTAAATAAGATAAAAAACAAGGCTATTTAGTTAAAGAACAAGGTATAGACTTGTTCTATATGAAAGGTAACGTTAAATCACTTCTGTTGTGATCTGGTGCTATATAGAAAATAAAATTAGGCTAAATTAACTTGACCTTCAAGGGGGGCGGGGTGCCCCCTAATATAATGGCAGGGGAAACACTGAGTGCTAAGGGAATTATACAAATGAATATACAAATGAATTAATTATATGAATGCACCTCTGAAGGTTGTCTTCAGAAAAGATTCGAAGGTATTTTGTGTTCACCGTCGCTCCGTGTAATACCTAATAAAGTAGTGTTGTTTACGAGAAACAGCTGTGATTCTGCTGCTCCATCAGCGCCACCTGCTGTCAGAGACTGGAGTTACAGAGACTTACATTCACATTCAGTCTGTGAGCAGCTTCTGTCTGGACTAAACACTGACCGGATCTGCCTGCCCTGCTGTAATTAATGACCGGTTGATGAAAAACAAGCTTATGTGGATTCTACACATTTAAACAATTCAGATACTTTATCTAGAATTATTTATGGAGCAGATAAAATACTTTATCAATTATCATTTATACTTAACTCTTTTCTTTATTTAAAGGCTGAAATGTGAGGTTTACCATTTTATTAAACTTTTTCAAAGCTTTATTTGAACATTTCGTACGTTATTAAATAAACTGTTGTCAGTCATGTTGTCATTTAAAATCCGGATATCATTGGTTAATGTTATTGTTTTAGTGCTTATGCAAACAAAAAGTCACTTTATTTATTCTTTGCTGATTTTAAATATAAAACTTGATGAAATGATTAATGTGTCAGTAGTTTTCTAACATTTCCAGCACATTTTAACAATACCTTTATAATACTGATAACCGTGATCATTTTGGTCACTATAACCGTAATAAGAAATTTTCAATCGTTACATCTCTAGTAAGAATCATAAACTTGTGTTGGTCACAGAGCTGAATTTCTGCAATAATGCTACTGGGTTTATGTTGAGGGAAGCAGAGTGATGTGAACTTACGGGTTTGCCTACAAAAATGCAGCATCACTTCAGTGCTCTATTCATCACATTGTCAGAATATTCAGATGTTTTGTGGTCTCGTCGTTTACAGGCAGAAAGAGACACAGCAGCACGTCGGAGGAAGATCTCTGTCACAAACACAGCAAGAAAGCTCGCGGCATTGATGAGGCCGGTAAGTGTATGATGACCGTGGATGCCTCGTTACAGTATTTATCCTGGTGATATGTTGACTGGAGTGCTGGTGTGTCTTCAGACTGTCACGCGGCGGCCCCAGCTCCGGCTCCGGACCTTACGGACCAGCAGCTGATGCAGGTGGCCAAACGCATGGGGAGGGAGTGGAAGGTCGTGGCCATCAGCTGTCTGGGCCTCAGCAAGCAGGACCTGGAGGAGATGGAGGCCACCGAGGAGAGCGTGACCATGCTGAAGTTCAACATGCTGGAGCGCTGGAGAAGGCGTCAGCCCAAGGGAAAAGCGGGAATTCAGGATCTCCACAGATGTTTGAAAGACAACGATGACGTGCCGAACGAGGTCATTGCTGTGCTGGACGGTGAGTCTGGACGGGATCTGGTGTGTTTCAGTGTGTATCTTCTAGCAGGAGGGATGGCCTGGGCTCAGTGTAACAGATGAAAAAGGCTTTGAGGTGTGTCTATTCGTAGAGGTTGACCGATATATCGGCCGATATTTGGAACATTTTAATGATTAGCATCTGCCGATATGTTTTTGTTTGGTTGGTAAGAGTCGGAAGCCGGACTTTTTATTTACCTGTAAATGAAATAGCGTGATATCATCAGCTTTATATCAACCATTAGCCACTCTATTCTAGTGGTTGACCGATATATTGCCAAGGCCGATATACTGGCTTTTTTTAATTATCTGCATCGGCTGATAAGTTTTTCTGTTTGGCCAATGTGCCAGATGCATTTTATTTTGCCAGAATCAAGAGGTTTCCAATGTTTATTTTACAGATTCATTTTCATCAAGGTTGTTTTTTCGTATTTGATCATTTTCAGATTGATTTGTAATTTGTAAATATTGTATAAAATTTATAGAAATTTCATTTCAGCAATTGTTGTGCATGTGTTGGCGTATGATATTAGCATCAGACATCAAGAAAGTCTATATCGGTTAACCACTATTTTTTTTTACGTGACCTGCTGACGAGGCTCATGGTGTAAAACAATGAGATGTGCATCTAAAGCAGATGTACGACACAGTCCAACAGATCAAACACAGGCCACTTTTTCAGACATGCGACGTTCAATCAGGCGATGCCTGTGATTTTGGTAATCATTCCTGTTTAACGCAAGACACTACAGACTCAACCGTGGGTTTTTTTTTCTTTCTTCCTTCAAACTAGTGGAAAGAAAACATCCAAAATACACATTCAAGTGTTTATTTTATTGCACTTTGTCTACATGCATCTGTTGATTTCAATTCCAGTTCATATCATAAAGAGTTTTTTCTCTTACATACAGCAAACTTTACAGTTTTTTCCTCTCTGTATTCTGAAGAGATTTACTAAGAGGTTTGTTTATATATAATTCACACTGATTTATACAATATGGTGAAGATGTATTGTTTTCTGTCTGTTGACAGTATTTTCTGATTTTTGCAGTGATAAAAAGAGAAATCTGAAATCCCCTTCATAAAAACATTTAACGCTAATATTTCAGTAAAATCATATTGGAAAATTTAAACCTGGCTTTATCTAGTTTTAAGATTTCTGTTCTGGAATTTTCTTTGGTATTGACACGATGCTTCATTTTCACATTAAACCATTTTCACATTAAACATGTTGTTTTGCATTTCAAGTTCTAAACAATTACATTTGAATATACTGTAATTAATGAACTGGTGAAGTATGGTGATATTTATTCACCAGTAGTGTCTTGTTTGAAACACATTTATGCTTCCTCTGTGCAGTATGAAAATGTTTTTAATGTCTTTGCGAAGTGGCTTGATGAGTGCAGTTTTAAGATGGGACATACTATTTATTACGAGACATTTCTGTAATAATGCCAGTTACTGTTAATATAGTAAAGAGTGATCATTTGTAGTCATTTTGATGATGTGTGGTTTGAAAAGCTAGTGATTTGTTGGTTCATGCCAGCAGTGTTGTCCTCGTCAGTACAGGGCTTCTGTTTCAGTACAGTATATCAGCAGAACTGCTGTTTGTTTTATCATACACATTCACACTGAAACATTTGTGTGTGTCTCATCTTTTTTCCAGAGATGCTACAAAATAATTCCACTACATGAGCTTCAGCTGTGAGATGAGCCTGTCTGGAGTCTGTGGACGTCTGCCGAATTTCAAAGCTGACCGATCATCAGAAATCATTTTAACCACTGACAGAGAGCGATGAAGTCCTGAGGTTTGTTCTCATACTGGAATCTGGAGATTTCAGGAAAAACTTCAGGAGAACTGAGCTCTGTAGATACTTGACGCTCTTAGTACATCTGGTACATTTTGTATGTAGCTCTTTGTACATTTTTAGATATTGTACATATTTGAATGTCTTTGTAAGGATTGTAAGTTGAACTCAGTTTGTTTTGTTGAAATATGAGCCGTGATCATCTGCATTTGTTTTTAAGGAACAGGGTTGATGTTTTGATCTCAGGTGCCGTTGTTCTCTGATGGTTATGGACTGAGGTTTTAGTAGCATAACACCAGCGTATGATATTCATGCAGATACAAGCTCCATCCCCACGAGTGACCATCACTGTTCACATGGACGCAGAGCTCTCGTCATGTGACACTGGTTCAGAATATTTCAGCAAACGGCTGCATTAGTTTCTCTGTCATGTGAAATGTTTGTTGGGTAAATCCGCACCTCTCACACCTATATGATGTGCTCTCTCAGGGGAATCTTTATTCTTTAAATGAATAAATCATGAAAATGAATGACAGAGCCACTGTTTGTATTTTCATCCAAGTCTGTAGGAGCTTAAACCTGGTTCATTTCAGATGGTTTCTCTCCATATGTTTGCCAAAAGCAGCAAGTTCATCTGCTGATCTCCGGGACATGTGACGTGGAGACCGGTGGTGCTCATCTGCTCATCCTTCAGTCAGAATGAACTCTGACACTGCTTTATGAAGCTCTGATTCTTCATGCGCTCACATGCTTCATCACATCTGACTCTTATTATTTACAAATAATCCCTCCTGCTTCCCTGTCATCACCTCACCCCAGACAGCAAGCAGTGTTGGCCCAGATCCGGCCCACATCTGGCCCGCATGGATTTCATGTGGGCCGGATCTGGGCCAACACTAATTTGCTGTCTGGGACATGATGTGTGAATATGCACGCTCATGATAATGTTCTGATGTCATAAACTAGAGCATTTCAGGGTAAGTTACTTTTGCAGTTTAGCGTCAATAAACCTGTGATAGCACTCTATTTTAAGAGTCCATAATCATGTGGTAGTTAAGCATGAACACACCAGTAATTAACAACTAACTGAACATACAGTACATTAAGGGTATATTAGCATTACTTATATCTAATCAAACATTTGAAAGATTAAACGTGTAAAGAATAAATAAGCAAAAATAATCCAGTAATTAATGGTTAATAGAAAGTACAGTAAATGTAGTAAAAGATAGGGTTACAGTTTATTTTGATTGAACAGTTTAGATATTCTGTTGTTAACTGTACAGTAAGTCACTTTGCAACTATATCTCATCTAACTCTCATTGGAGTATTAGTAGACTGTTAGTTTACAGTTGGTTGAATTAGTTGAAAAATTAACTTCTTTTAGTCATTATTTGTAATGTAAACATTTCTTATGTGTAGTAAGTTATTTACATAATGTAATATTTTTGCGATTTACCATCTGTAAAGTAAACTGAACAATATGAATCGTTATATTTACTCGGTGTTAGCTTTACAGTTTGGAGTAATAAATTGCTAAATTGTGTAAAAAAGACAGTTTGACTCCTGTTCTGAAGTGAAAAGTATATCCACATGAATTATTGATTTGTATGGCACATACTGAGTGACGTTCAAATTTATTCACCAGAATAAGCTGGTAATCATGGCTAAGTTTCCAGTAATACAGCACTACTAGAGATTCATGCTTAACTACCACATAACTAATGCTAATATGCTTTTACTATATGTTCAATTAATCATTAATTTCCAGTGTGTTAATGCTTGTTAATAAAGCAAATCTCTCCCGTGAACTGCCAAAATACAGACAGCACATCACGTCCCACCAGAGCCGGTAATATATTGGATCACTGTTACACAACAATAAAAGATGCGTATCACTCTGTCCCACGGGCAGCTTTGGGGCTCTCTGATCACTGTTTAGTTCATCTTATACCGACCTACAGGCAAAAACTGAAATCAGCTAAACCTGTATTAAGGACTGTAAAAAGATGGACTAATGAAGCAGTGGTGATTTACAAGCCTGTTTTGACTGCACTGATTGGAGTGTTTTTGAAGCCGCTGCCAACGATCTGGAAAAGCTCACAGAGACTGCAATATCATATATCAGTTTCTGTGAAGATATGTGCATTCCTACCAGGACTCGTTTAATTTACAACAATGACAAACCGTGGTTCACTGCAAAACTCAGACAGCTCCGTCAGGCAAAAGAAGATGCTCACAGGAGTGGGGACAGATTGTTGTATAAGCAGGCCAAATACACACTGGAAAAAGAGATCAGAGTACCAAAGAGGAATTATTCTGAAAAACTAAGGATTCAGCTCTCTTCCAATGACACGGCTTCAGTGTGGAAATGTCTGAAAGACATCACCAACTACAAGACACCAGCCCCCAGCACTGTGGAGAATCAACAACTGACAGACGATCTGAATGAGTTCTACTGCAGGTTTGAAAAAACACCCCACACCCGCCCTGAACACCTCTCCACACAACCATTCACACCTCCAGCAACCCCCCTCTCCCCCACACCTGCACTTCAGATCATTGTAGACAATGTGTGCCTGGTCTTCCGGAAGCAGAAGTGGAAGAAAGCACCAGGCCTAGACGGTGTTACACCAGTCTGTCTGTAATCCTGTGCTGACCAGCTGGCCCCCATCTTCACACAGATCTTCAACAGATCACCGGAGCTGTGCGAAGTCCCTTCATGCTTCAAACGCTCCACCATCATCCCCATCCCAAAGAAACCCAAGATAACAGGACGTAACGACTACAGACCTGTGGCTCTAACGTCTGTGGTCAATGAAGGCATTCAAAAAACTGGTGCTGGCCCTGCTGAAGGACATTACTGGACGCTTGCTGGATCCTCTTCAGTTTGCCTACAGAGCAAATAGGTCTGTGGATGGTGCAGTCAATATGGGACTGCACTTCATCCTGCAACATCTGAACAGACCAGGGACTTATGTGAGGATCCTGTTTGTGGACTTCAGCTCGGCTTTTAACACGATCATCCCAAACCTCCTGCCCAAATTAACTCAGCTCTCCGTCCTCACCTCCGTCTGTCAGTGGATCACCAGCTTCCTGACAGACAGGCAGCAGCTAGTGGGGCTGGGAAAATACACATCCAGCACCCGTACGATCAGCACTGGTGTTCCTCAGGGCTCTGTTCTCTCCCCACTGCTCTTCTCCCTCTACACCAAGGCTTCATTCAGGAAGGTGACGAGTCTGCTTACAGACAGGAGGTTAAAGAGCTGGCTGTCTGGTGCAGAGACCTGCACTCCCGCAGGAGTACCGCGGAACCCAACGCAACAGGTGTGCGGCGCGGGACAACTCTTGATGGGCGAGTGCGGGTGTGGGCAGGAGAATAAAATTATTCACGGGACTCCAGCAAAATAGAAATTAGCTAAACATAAAATGTGTAATTGTTATTTATCTGTTGCACAAAAGCAAAAAGAACAACTAATATTAACATTAAAATGATTAACATGCGCAAGCCAGGCAGAGTTTCTATTTATTACATGTGTTTAAAGCATTGTGCAGTGTAGCCAATCACAGACTCAGCTGTTCATTTCCGGAATGCAGTGGCCAATCAGAGGTGATTAAGTTAGAATCCACTCACCGCAGTGCTGAAATTGCATGCTCACAAATCATCTCATTTTAATACACAAAGTGTTGACATTGAATGTGAAATTTAATTCATATGTTCATTGTGTTATAACAGAGCTTTATGAGATCGCGATGAACTGAGATGTCAGCTTTTAGAGATTTTGTCATGCCAAACAACGCAGCAGCCCATGCTTGCTTTTCTGTTAAAAATAACAGTGGTTTGTGAATGTTGATGTTTAGCCTAAATAACAAATATTTTATCGGGAGCGTTTATGCTGGGATGTTATGAAGCTTAGGAGATGTTACAGAACCATTTCATGTAAATTTCTTCGATGTACTGAAAGAAATCTATATAGATTGGGCTACTTTTATGCGGGCAGACTGAAAAATCGGTCCCGCACAGGTCTGGTGCAGTCTTAACAACCTGGAACTCAACACTCGACACGCTCAAAACAGTGGAGATGATCGTTGAATTCAGGAGAAACTCCCCTGCTCTCCCCTCACTCACCGTCATGAACAGCTCTGTGGCTGTAGTGGAGTCATTCAGATTCCTGGGCAGCACCATCTCTCAGGACCTGAAGTGGGACATTCACATAGACTCTATTGTGAAAAAGGCCCAGCAGAGGTTGTACTTCCTTCGCCAGCTGAGGAAGTTCAACCTGCCACAGGAGCTGCTGAAACAGTTCTACTCCGCCATCACTGAATCCGTCCTCTGCACTTCAATAACTGTCTGGTTCAGCTCCAAGAACTGTACTTATCCAGAGTGAACAGAAGGGCTGGCAAAATCACTCTGGACCCTCACATCCAGCACACTCCCTCTTTGAACTGCTGCCGTCTGTTCGACGCTACAGAACTCTGAGCACCAGAACGACCAGCACAGGAACAGTTTCTTCCCTCAGTCCATCTCATGAACACTTGACCATAATTGTGGAATACACAACACTATTTATACACATACATTTATTAATCTAACACACATACTTAGTTTACATTTCGAATTTGCACATAATATACATGTCCATACAAATTGTCACTTTGTATATTGTTATTCCCTATTTACTTATTTGTGTTTATCTGTGTTTTGTCTTGTTGCTGTCATTCTGATGCACTGTGGAAGCTTCTGTCACAAAACAAATTCCTCGCATGTGTAAACATACCTGGCCATAAAGCTCATTCTGATTCTGATTCTGATGCTTAACTGCTACATAATTATGGACACTTAAAATAAACTGCACACATGGGGCCTCATTTTTAAAGTGTGCATATGGACAGATTTGACCTCGAGTGTGTGTGTAAGCTTAAATCCACGCCAACGCTCATATTTGTATAAACTGTCTTTGATGTGGAAAAGTGCTTAGCGTCACGTCAGGGTCTGAGCAGACGTACACACTTTTTATTGTCGGAGTGCTGCAGGTTTTTGAAAAATGTAAGCTGTTCTAAATTAAAGGATTTGGACGGTGACTGGTGATCTTTTATATGTTAATGACATTAATTAGGAATTGTTTACAAGACAGAGAGCTGAAATCATTCAGTTGCGCGCAAGTTCAAGATCATTTGTGATCTGAAAGAGACGCGTACGTGCATTTTTTGTACGTACGTTCATTTTATGAATCACATGTACGCATATTTGAGAAATGATCGTAAAATCAATTTTAGGATGGTTTCTGCACAACATTTTATAAATGAGGCCCCAGGACACCTAGATGATCCCCAGAGACAGATCCCCAGTGAAGACCTCGTCTCCTAGACGGCCATCGGGACAAGACCACAGGAACCAGACGAGTCCTCTGCACAATCTGACTTTGCTGCAGTTGGAACTGAACTGCTGGTTCGTCTGGTCAGAGGAGAACTGGCCCCGACTGAGCCTGGTTTCTCCCAAGGTTTTTTCCTCCATTCTGTCACCGATGGAGTTTTGGTTCCTTGACGCTGTCGCCTCTGGCTTGATTAGTTGGGGGCACTTCATTTCCAGCGATATCATCGACTTGATCGCACAGATACTATTAAACTGAACTGAGCTGGACGATGACATCCCTGAATTCAGTAATGAAATGCCTTTAACTGAAAATTGAGTGTTTACTATTGTCCTTTTGCATTATTGACACACTTTTTCCTATTTGATGCTGTAAAGCAGCTTTGACACAATCTGTATTGTTAAAAGTGCTATATAAATAAAGGTGACTTGACTTCTTGGGAATCATCCACACAAACACAAAATACATTTTTGGTGCACAAATATTTTAATAAATAGTTAATAAATAATGTATTACATACACATAAATAAATAATTTCTCAAAACAAATAAATAGATTGAGTGATGAACATAAATATTCAGCTTATGTGTGACTGACAAGCGTCAGCCGTGTTTGATGAAGGTGACCCAGCGCTGTAGTGAATGACATCATTTCCTGTGCTCTCCGGAGCCAATGTAGCCCAGCGCCCGGTTCATGGTGATGGCCCGGATGTGGAAGCCCTTCAGCGTTTTACACAGCGACAGACGGTCAGTGAAGGACGAGGCGTTCCAGACGTGCCACTGCACACATCAGAGAACATGAGCGTCAGACACAACGAGTCTGTCTACAGTGACTGAGCATGAAGGTGGTGATACACAGGACAATTTCTTTGAGCACTTTCCCATTGAGAATAGCTCAGAAAGTTGCCCTGTGTATCATCACCTTGAGAGATGACGACAGACACTCACCGGAGGAAACTCTCCATCCGCAGCCTCACAGTTCTCAATCAAACACTGCAAAACAAGCAGAATTGGCCATTTATTAGAGATGTCATCACACACACGACACCTTTTTACTGTTTACACACACTAAACTGAGGAATACTCAGCTTTTGGAATGGAATACCAGCTTACGAAGAGAGCACTGCACAATGAACACTGGGTTCTGTCTACTAGTCCTTAACCCTTGTGTTATGTTGAGCGTCAGAAATACTGGTTAACCTCGGATATTTTTTAGATTTTGTCACAGTTTCTCATACCTGCAAAGTTTTAACATATGGGATATGCAAATATGTGCATGCAAAATATTGATTATGATTAAGATGTTCATAAGTCAGTTTGACCCACAGTTTAACGGTTAACGGCAGCTGCACAGACCTAAAATAAAATCATTGTTTGATGTATTTTGTCGGGTCAGGTTCTCAGCTACCCTCTGAGGCTGTTTACATCTGCATTTATGCATTTGGCAGATGCTTTTATCCCAAGATATGCACATTTTTATCAGTTTAAGCATAGTAATTTCACTTGGTGTTTGTTAGCGGCATGCTCTACTGCTTAAAAATGTATTTTTTTTTTTTAATTCATTTAAATTTAAAACTAAAAACAAAAAGTTACAATACTATTACTATTACAATACTTTTTACAATATTTATTTTGGTATAAAAAATAGTTGTTAAACACAGTTTTATTCTTGTTGTAATATGCGAGAAGCATTATTGTTAAAGGTTTACTGATGTTTAGTTCTGCTTTCATAGTGTGATTTTTGGTGAATTGTATTGAATCCAGTTAGGGTCAATTTGACCCACAACATAAAAATTGTACCCAGAAATCAAACATAATACAAGCCTTAAGCGATTTTTTTTGGGATATTTGAGTATATTATTTGGTATAGAAATAGCTATGATGCCTAAAACGAAGGAATGTTTTGAGCAGCGGTTCTTTCTCTACTGAATTCAGTTCTGTGTCAGAGAGCTTAATATTTGGCGTCTGGTTGATTGGTTAAGCAGCGCTGTGGGATTCAGTGATTTACGCAGTGCTCTGATTATACAGTATGCTCGTATGGCAAGACTGATCATCAGTTAGTGTGAAGAAGGAGGAGATTCTCACATTCATCAGGGCTTTGGTGGCCGTCTTCACTGGATTCAGATCAATCTCGCTGGGCTTGTAGGAGTCCAGCATCACGTCGTAATAGCGCAGATCGGCTCTGATGTGCTTCAGACAGTCCGTCTGTGAAAATCACACAAGCGTTAGATGGAGCGGATCAGCTGAGCCGGGTCAGACAGATGTAACACATCGCAGCACGCTCACCTCACTGAAAGACGAGTTCCTGTGGCTGGAGCAGGACGCTCTCTGAAAGCACACATAATGATAATTAACATACCGTACTGATAACACTTCACAGTGACATCAGGTCACTGCATGACGCTTAACATCAACTAACAATGAAAAACACTTCTAAACAATTTATTCATTTGAATTATGCATAATGTACAATTCATTCTAAAGTGAATATCATGGTAGTAATGACTCAAGTATTACCAAATTCTTCAGAAGGAAATACTAAGTACTTGGATCAGTATACTAAAGTGAAGATCATCCTAGCTTCCTAATATTGACTGACGTCATTGTGAGCTTTTGAGACACATGTACGGTTTTGTATAGTAATGACTCATGTGTTACTACATCCTTCTGAAGAAACTACTAATTACTTGGATCAGTATTCTCAAGTGAAAATCATCATAAGTCCCTAATATTGGTTGACGTCACTGTAAGGTTTTGACACATATGTAAGGTTTTGAATAGTAATGACTCAAGTGTTGCCACATCCTAAAGTGAAGATCACAGTAACCCACTAGTGATGATATTAGTGTTACCAAATCTAGATAAATGAATTATTAAAACAAGAACCTTACAAAAACCTCAAAAGCTTATAATGATTTCAGTCATTACTAGAGAAGTATCGTGATCTTCACTTTAGAATACTGATCCAAATAATTAATAATTCCTTCTGAAGGATTTGGTAATACTTCAGTCATTACTAGTGTGTTACCATGACCTTCACTTTAGAATTAATTATGCATTATGCATTATTCATATTAATTATGAACCTGTATACAGTAGTTATCAGTAGTTCTTGGGGAGGTATGAAAAAACAGTAGTTAATGATTAGCTAATAGTGAACTACCACATTCGACTAAGCACTATTACTAATTCATTAATCAGAGTTTCTTGTTAGATACTAACAGTTGCTAGCGTGCTAATATTGTGTTACTCATGTGTTCTTGTGAAGTTATTCATTATTGACCTGTGCTGACATTAACTAACAATGGGTCAAAGAGTTTTCAAGCAGTGTAATACAGCTTTGAATTGTTGTTGTTAGAAAATGTAACAAAACTTGTAATTTTACATTTTTAAACTTTGCCACCATCACATTTTGGTCATTTATCAGCAAGATTTTTTTTTTTACTCATTTAAAATGCAATAAAATGTAGTATTCTTTTATATATTTTAAAATAAGTATGCTGTTTCAATGTTTACATAAATATAAGTGTTGCACTGAATGACAAGGGAACATTGTTTCATTATTTTATTCTCCCAAAACCTATTTGAAACGCTTTACTGGCATTTAATGTGCTTTCTTTGTATATAAAATCACTTTTGTAAATGTGGACATTTAAATGTCTTTGACCCCAATACATCTGTTAATAAAAATACATCCGTTCATCGTTAGTTAATGTTAGTTAATGTTAGTTAATGCAGTAACTAGTGGGACCTTAATGTGTTATCTATATTAAATACAAGCAGCGAGTGAGGTTTGTTTGGTCGTAGTTAGGAAACACTGGTCAGATTGACTGTTATTTAGTAACAATGGTAAAATCTAGCATCAATAACCAAAACAGAGTTTGGTAACACTTTATTTCGATAGTCCACTTTAGACATTCTACTGACAGTAAGTTACTTAGCAGTCATTAGAGTATTAGTAGACCGTCTGATTAATAACTTCTAACGCTTTATTATTGGATCTACCACATACTGACTATGAGAAACTAAACCTACCCTACTGAGAGTTAGTAGACATGTAGCTGCAAAGTGACTTATAGTTAGCAGAATGTCTAAAGTGGACTATCGAAATAAAGTGTAACCCAGAGTTTTTATGTGGAGAAACCTTGAAGTTCACAAATAGGTTCAAATTTGCCGGAGCAAAGCAGAACCGGATGTTTCTTCTTCTGTCAGCAGGTGGCGCTGTCACGAGACACTCAGCAAACTGTGGCGGTTGTCTCGCTAGTTTCATGTCCGTTTGCCGTCCATGTGGTTAATTTTGGTTAACTCTAACCTTCTCTGGAGAAGTGGTCCTGCAGTCGCTCAAGTGTGTGAGGAGGGTTAAACTAAAGCGGAGTGTGACGGGCGAGATGTTGTGGTGATGTGTGTGAGACTCACGTCATCGGAGGCGTTGGGCTGACAGACAGACGCTGTGAGAGTGTGAGGAATCATCTGAGCCTCCAGATCCGTGCAGTTAAAGCCAGAGAACAGATCCCTGTGCTCCATCTTCCCCTCCTGCGCTCGGAGCACACACACACACACACACACACACACACACACACACACACACACACACACACACACACAAGAGTAACGCCATTAACCATCAGAAACATTCACACAATAATACACGAGTCATGAGTTAAAATAAAAGATGTTTTCATATCTATATCTACATCTACATATATATATACCACTTAGTATATCAACCAACAGAAGGCAATTCCTTAATGACATCATCATCATCATCATCATCATCATCATCATCATCATCATCATCATCCAGCAGAAAAACAAACACTGACGGATCTGATGAAATCAGTCTGATAATACGCAGTGTTGGGCTCGTTACTCAAAGAATGTAATATATTACTCATTACTGGTTACTCCTTTCAGAAGTGACGCTGTTACTTTACTTCTTACTCTCTGGCAACAGTAATTAGCTACACGACTGTTTCTTCACGCCCCACAGAAGCTGTAACTGTGTATCTTCCAGATTAAACTCTTCTAGAATCCGCATTGGATCGCATGAGCAGCTTGAAGCTAATTGTAGTTTCTCCGTTACCCATATACGATTATAGTTCATTATGCATTTTATCAATTCACATAGGTTTGTAAGAAACGTTTTAATTTTTGCAAAAATATTTTTAATTATAGTAATATAATGTAGCACATGTTGATCAGAGTAAAGTAAAGCCACAACTGACACAACAGATCTTTTTTCCTGACAAAAGCAATATAATGCAGTATTTCTATCTGCTGAATGTATCTTTTCTATATTCCGAGCGTGTCTGCTGCACCGCGGACATCACACGCATGTGTGAGTCATGACAATTATGAAAATAAATCCAGGAATGTTTTGATTGTTGGATTTTAAATCAGCGGGGTTCTAAGTATCTAAGCTGTTTTATGGATGGTGACTGTAATATTATTACTGAAATCTTATTAGTAATTAGTTACACTATTAGTAACTGCAAAAAGTGATATTATTACAGTAACTAAGTTGCTAGTGTCTAGTTACTGCCCAGCACTGATAATATGAATATTTCAGACGATGATTAAAAAGTGAAGTGGTTTTTTATGAAGATCCTGTTCTTTTTCCAGTCAGTCTGTAAATAACCGTGCTGTATTTGTGAAGCTGACGCGTCTCAGTTTGACCACAGCGCAGCTCTGATGAGAGTCTGTTTGTATACAGCTCTACAGAAATACTTCAGTACCGCAAAACCATATTTAGCTGATCGTTTAGGCGCTTCAGAACAGGAATTAAATATATTACAAATACATACAAAATAAAGGAGATTTAAAAAAAAATTTTCGTATATTTTTATAAACACTAAACTGTATCAAAATATATTTATGTAAATAAATGCTCTACCAATATATCATTTGCCCATTTCTTTAAAATGATTTTTTAATAGCATTTCAGTCTAAGAGAACACATTCCCACAAGAAAATATTAGTTGTCTATAACAATAGTCTTAATGTAGACTATGTTGAAATATATTTTGTTTTTGTTGAAAAATATGTTTCAAAATTGTAGCCAAATCATATTTAAAATATAGACTAAATATATGTTTATATAAAACATATTTAGATTCAACCTGCATATACCAAATATATATTTTAATCTCAATTTCTAACATATATTTCACATATATTTAAAATCTCACCTTCTTGATGATGTGTGAGACGCTGGAGAGCAGAGATCTGGCAGCGGCGCTGCATTCACACTGCTGTGTGTGTGGAGGAACCGGAGAGCCCAGCGCCAGAGCCACGACCGCACCGATCACTGCACCTGCAGCACACACACACACACACACACACACACACACACACACACACACACACACACACACACACACACACACACACACACACACACACACACACACACACACACCGTCAGCCACAGATCAGCTGCAGCACCAGAGTAAATCAGCTTTCAATAATGTCTCAAATGTTACATTTTAACACTTCACTTACAAGCCATCAATCAAACAAACAGAACAGTAAAGATGTGAATGTGTGAGTTCATCACTGTATCACGTAACAGTGAGTGTGTGTGAGTTACTCACAGATCTTCATGATGAGTGTCATCTCTCAGATTCAGTGTGTGTGTGTGTGTTTGCTGGAGTACGAGTGTGATGGTCTTTATACTCGTGACGGGGGAATCCCTTTACACTCTCACTCACTGTACACACACACACACACACACAGTTTTTTTCTTTTGGTCAGTTGCCTGTATTGAACTGGAATAAACACTGACCTCAACAAACAACTGCATTACAGCCTCCTGTTTTCACTTCATTCAAACAAACACAACACTTTCAATACTTTCCATGAATAACTGGAAAACACTGCGTGATGATCAGTAGTGGCAGGACAAGGTAAAGATGAACATCAATGCTGTGTTTCCATCCACACAAATCTGTTCATGTGAATATTTCCACTCGATCACACAATTATCTGACTAATATTTGATAAACTCACAGATTTTCAATGTATAATAACTGTCGTATTCAAATAGAACATGATACATAAATTCATCGATCTGTAGGAGTTGACAAATTTCCAACATGAGACATGATTCATTTTCAAAAAAAATAAATAATTAGTGGAAAGAAACAGCACTTTAGAAATAACTTCATGCCATTTCTGGAAATGGTCGTCACTGAAATATGTTCGATGCCAGTTTTGGATAAAAACCGTTAAAGACCAGCACTTTTCTTGTGTTTAATCGTATGTTCAATTATATTCTAAAGCATTCATTACGGAAGCCACAGAATTAGAAAATACGTAGACGTGACTTTTTAATCCCAGAATTCTAATTTGTACTTTTCTTCTCAGAATTGTGAGATTCGTGAAATAAAAATCACCTTTACATTTGTTTTTTTGTTCTGTGGTAGAAACGAGCTTCCAAAGAAAAGCGATTTTTTGTAGTTACGATTTCTATTTTCTCCACAACAGACGATCCAGAACGCCACGGTCTATGAAACAAAGTTTTATTTTTTCTTATTTTATACATATCTGTACATAAGCATCTCCCTCAAATAAAGAATCTGAATACAATAGAATGAAAATGATATGAACACACTTATTCAGATGAACTCGTGTCAGAATCAACATTCACAAAATGTTGAATACCAATCGGAGTGAACGTTACCAAAAGCTACAAGTCGACTACAAGGCAGGCATGTTTCCTCTTCACAGCGCCGCTGTGGTCAGGATCCAGAGGCGTCTGTTCTGAAATACTGTCCAAACATTCAACAGCTAATTCACTGCGGCGGCGGCGGCTTCTTTTCTTGAGTTTCTCACGAGGTGTTTTCACACCGCTTTATGTTCTGACGGTTATAGTTTAGTGGCGAACAGAAAGGACTGAGACGGTCTACGAGGATCGCAGTATCCGAGGCGGAGGCGTCTGGACTCTGGCCTGCGTTTAGTGTGTGAGGACGTGAGCGGTCAGCAGTTATGAACCACAGAAGCAAAGGAAAGGTGTCTGTCTATACTGATGTGTGGAGGAGTGCGGCTTCATTTGGACAGCGTCTTCTCCGCCAGGTGTTTCTGCTGGCTCTGAGCGTGCCTGAGGAACACAGGATTGCGTGTTGAGACACATGATCACGCTTCATTTCAGTGCTGTCAAAACATTTTGTTTGCATAATATATGTGTGTGTACTGTGCATGTTTAGAAACACACACACATGTGGTTTAGAAAATATTTAGATACTTATATAAACATAAATATATACATGCATGTGTTTGTATTTATATATACATCATAAACATACACAGTACACACACATATATTATGCAAACAAAACGTTTATTTTGGATGCGATTAATCGTTTGACAGCACTACTTTACTTCTAGTCCACTTTAGACACTCTGGGACTATTATTCAACTGCATGTAAATTAACACACACATGCAATGCTCGGTAACACTTTATTTTAAGGTGTCCTTGTTACACACGTTACATGTACTTACTATTATAATAACAATTAATTATGCACAATTACATGCAAGTAATCTTAAACCTAACCCTAAACATACAGTAAGTACATGTAGTCAATTAAAATGACTCATAAAGTGTAACCAAATGTCCATCGAAAAAAAGTTTAAGCAGTCTATTAATACTCTAAGTTACTTATAGTTAGTAGAATGTCTAAAGTTCACTATCAAAATAACACGTAATCAACAATTTTGTTACTTGAAATAAACAAATTGATAATGGAAATATATATATATATATACTATTCAGTATATACTTATTTAAATTAACACTTTACGTCCTAAAATAACTAAAACTAAAACTTAAATAAAAATGAATAAAAACTACATAAACATCAAAAAACAACAAAAACTAATAAAATGCTGACACTTTTATTTTAAGGATCAATTCTTACTAGTTTATTAGCATGCATATTACTAGCATATTGGCTGTTTATTAGCACTTATAAAGCACATATTAATGCCTTATTCTGCATGAGCACATCTCCTAACCCTTAAACCCAATACCTTACTGACTGTTTATGGAGGCAAAAGTCATAGTTAATAGTTAGTTAATAGCGAGAATTGGACCTTAAAATAAAGTGTGACTGAAAAAATCATAAAAACACACAACAAAATGACTAAAGAGTTTCATTAAAATGAAAACAAGAGCAGACAATGTAATAATCAAATCTAATTCGAAAACCATAACAGTATGTGAACGCCGCTGTAAAAACATGTTATCATCCCGTCACTGGCTCCGGTGTAAAGTACTTCAAGTTTTCTTTAGGGGAATTTGTGCTTTACTGGAGTATTCCTGAAACTCAGCGCTTGTACTTTTACTCCATTACGCTCTGTTTTTCATGGTTTAGTCACCTGGTCAAGTCCTCGATGTCCACCAGCATGGCGTCCTGCTCCATGTGAAGCTCGTCCCTCATCAGCAGCAGCTGCACCAGCTCCTCGTTCAGACCTGAGCATCACACAAACACACGTCCCTGAGCGCCACACACACACACACACACTCCGGGCCGTATACACGTGAATAAGAGACAGGTGTTTACCTTCGATCTGTGAGTGCAGGTCGTTGACGATGACCTGCAGCTGCCCCAGCGTCATGTCTCTGAGATCCGTGGGCTTCAGACTCCTCTTCATCAGACACTCACTTATGTGCGGCATGTGAGGAAGCTGCCCACACACACACACACACACACACACACACACACACACACACACATGAATCATGTGAGTGATAATGTACAGTCTGAAGCAATCATCAGGTGATCAGGACCCAGCGTAAAGCTGAGAGCCAGGAATATGTCAAGTCGAATCTGTTAGTATGCTTTTCTGAACACAGACGGCTTCACGGCAGTGTTTGGATCTAGCTCTGTTGTATTTCTAGTGTTGTCTAGTATTGGTTGTTTTGCTCTGTTTAGAGATGCTCAGTACTGTTCAAAGTGAGAGGATTTAGAAAAACAAACAAAAGCATAAATGAGAATATGACCTGAAACCTGAGGCTGGTGAAACGTGCGGCGAGGAGGCAGTTCAGAGACAGGGATTGAGATTTTGCTCAAATAACGGATTCTCAGAAAGCGTTCATGAAATGCACAAACGTAACGGAGGGATTTAGAGAAACGATTCTCAGAAATAAAATGACAATCGGTTTATCAGTTTATCAACGGTCATTCGTTGAGAAATACACATCGGTTTGATTTGAGGCAGGAGAATGATAACATGATGCTGTGTTTGAACACGTTTTATATATTGGTTGGAAATGACTTGATTGTGGTAATGATTTAGGTTGTATCACACACCTCACAAGTCAAGGATGCTATATAATGCTTTCATCTGTAATAAATCAGCGGTCAGTTATTCAGTTTATCATCACCACCATCAGCTATTCCAGAGAATCACGGGTTATTATTATTTCTAATTATGGGGTTATGATAGTGAAGTCTGTCTGGGCAGCGGACGTGAGAAGTAATGAACAAAAATAAGCATGAACAGCAGATCTGTTCACAGAAACTAAAGCAGGTTTTTCACATTACAAATACCAGTATCACACATGGTAATTCTTCAGGTAAACCACCCATCTGAAGTTCCCATGAGGACTCGCTTCATTCTGACACACTGCAGTTTTACTTTTGCATTCGTTCACTAGTTTTGACCTTGTTCCTATTCAAATGTTTTTCCCCATTTTAGCCAGATATGAGCGCCGTGAGACAATATGAGCTGGGTTTATACACTAGTAAGTGAGGCAGAGATCAGGGTTCGGTTAATGCTCGTGTGTGACTGTAAGAGTCAGATGAGTCCTGCTCTAAACTGATCTGCAGTAACGCAGATGTGAAGACTTAAACGCACGAGCCACTATTTCACATCATTAAAAGACAAAGAGGACTCTCACTCGCCAGAAGCTTACTAGAGAGAAAAACACTTCTGCTTTGCAAGTCTGAGACTGTTGTTCACTCAAAATCCCAGAATTGCTGATATAAGATACAGGTTGATGCAAGATCTAAGATTTTAGTATCAATATATTATTACAAACATAATAATCCCAGATTAATGCTCATATGCAGGACACTGGAAGGCGACCACGACGCTATTTCTTTCAATTAATATTCAGTAATATTATAGGTTTGCCTGCACTGATATTACGAGACGAAAACCAAACTTGAATTGAACTGATCTGAATAATAACACTATTGCTTTCTGACGCTTATAGCTATATGAATTTTGCAACACTGTTATTTTCCTAGAAACCTGCTTTGAAATAATCTGTATTGTATAAAGCACTGTAAAAATGAATATGACTTGACTATAAGTGGTTCAAGTTTCAATGGCAAGTTGATAAGACATCTGAAATATCTGTATATATATATATATATATATATATATATATATAATGAAGAGTTCATTTGCACAAGCAGATAACTCTGTTTTTAACAATTTTCAAAAATCATGTTTTTTTCATTGTGCATTCCAATTATTCTCAATCAGATGCAGTTGGGTTATTTTGATTAGGTTAAAAACACAGCGAAATACAGCTGACTAACACAAAACACAAAAACATGATAACAGAAAAAATGTGATTTTGGGAAAAAAAAAAACTGTTATCTGCTTTTGCAAATAAACTCTTCATGTATATATATATATATATATATATATATATATATGTGTGTGTGTGTGTGTGTGTGGATATATGATAAAATTGGATTTTCCTGCTGTCTCAATCCCAAACTCTACTTCAGTTTTGGCACAAAAGTACCGTATACTCCATGTGACAGTGTGATGTTATGATTGATAAATATGTGTTGAAATGAGAGTTGCATGTCGTTGCATCAGCTGTGCGTTCACATCTACAGGCCCTGGACAGTTCAGCAATGCAATCTGAGTCTGAGAATGGTCTTGTCCCTCGGTAGCTGTGGGTGCTGACCGGTCAGAGCAGCGTTAAACACACGCCAGAGTAAGGTGGTGTTGTACAGCCAATACACTCGCTCCTCAGCAGAGAGGAGATGATCTAAGGGTGCGCTGTCCTGAGAAACAGAGATGTGTTTGGAAGGAATTGTCAGAGCAAAGGTCAGTTTTGTTCTCAGGGGCAGCAGCGCTGGGCTCAGCAGATGCCCTCTGAGAGCGCGTCACGCCGCAGTTTCGCTGTCCGTCTCTGTGGGCGGTGTTTCTCATGCTGCGGGAGAATTCCCCCCCGAGCGTGCCCCTGCGGCGTGAGCCTGACGTGAGCCGCGCTCGCTCTTCATGGCGTCACTGCAGCGCTGGAGGAAGAGGCTCGAGCATCTGCTTCCTGCGGTGCGTCACAGTTTCAGCTCAGCGGTGGAGCAGAGGCGTTCTCAATGCGTGTCACGTCACTCCTCCTGGAACTCTGCTTATATCACCATTACTGTTTTGATTGTATTTCTATATATAAACTGACCAATGCACGTCACCTTTTGTGTGTCATGATAATATTCCATCTGATAAAGACACCACAGACTACACATTCACCCCTAAAACATAAAGACATTTATATATATATATATGTGTGTGTGTGTGTGATTTTCCATGAGTAAAATACAATTTAGCATACTTTTAAAAAGAGTACTTATTACAGAAATAATATAAACTGTTGTTCAAAAGTTTAGGATCAGTAAGATTTTTAATGTTTTTTTAAAGAATTTTCTTCCGCTCATCAAGGCTGCATCTTTTTGATCAAAAATACAGAATTTTTTTTTTTTTTTGTGAAATATAATTGCAATTTAAACTAACTTTTTTATTTTAATATACTTTACAATATAATTTCTTTCTGTGATGCGCAGCTGTATTTTCAGCATCATTACTCCAGTCTTCAGCGTCACATGATCTTCAGAAATCATTCTAATATACTGATTTAATATTAATGTTGGAAACAGTTATTGCTGCTTAGTATTTTTTGGGACCTGTGATACTTTTTTCTTTTATAAATAAAAAGTTCAAAAGAACAGTGTTTATTCAAAATAGAAATTTTGTGTTACAATATACACTAAACATTATTGACCCCAAACTTTTGAGTAGTATTTATTTATTTATTTTTTAAAAATGAATACTTCAATGAATAAAAAGTGACAGTAAAGACTTGCATTGTTAGAAAAGATTTCTATTTTGAATAAATGCTGTTCTTTTTAAATTTCTATACAGCAAAGAATCAAAGAAGAAAGTATCACAGGTTCCAAAAAGTACGAAGCAGCAACCGTTTCAACACTCATAATAAATCAGCATATTAGAATCATTTCTGAAGAGTAATGGCTGATGGAAATTCAGCGCTGCATCACAGAAATAAATTATATTTTAAAGCGTATTACAATAAGACAAAAATTCTATAAATTGCAATAATATTTCACAATATTACTGTATTTTTCAGATCATATAAATACACGTTTCAATAACTGTTTATTTCCTATTTGATAGGTTTATGTAAACTTTTTTTTTTTTTTTTAAGATTTTTCTTTTTTTTAAGTTTCTTTTTTTTCCAAGCCATTGTTAGTCGCCAGTGTTTAATGTTGTAGCTATGCAAAGATTTGATTAAAAAAATAAAAAAAACAGTATCAAACTATTTCTTATGGTTTTAAATCTGTATTTAATTTCAGAATGATCTCAAAGTAAACAGAGGTGCTAAAGTCTGATGTAGTGGCGGCTGTGATTTAAAATAAACGATGATAATCTTAATTAAAGTGATGAAGTCTGACAGTAATCAGTGCTGAGTTCTGCTGTAAGGTTAAGCTGCCTGCTTTAAATATTTCAATATGATTAACAGCTGAAAACATTAGAACTTTAGAAAAGTAATCAAAATGTAATCAGTTACATTAATAAAGTAACTGAAATAGTTACACTACTTACTACATTTTAGACAGGGTAACTTGTAATCTGTAACCTGTCACATTTCCAAAGTAACCTTCCCAGCGCTGACTGACCGACATCTTTCTGTAATCAATGACTCTTTGTTTTTGAGCGCTCGGCTCTCACTAGAGTTCCCCGCCGCAGTGAAGCACACGTACCAGGTCCGCCACAGGAGACTTCTTGCGGTTCTGCTTCTCCACCTCCACCTGCATCTTGGCCATGGGTTTGGCCATCGCGAGAGCCAGCTTGGCCTCGGCCTGCAGCTTCTTCTGTCGGCTCAAGAAGTCCATGTCCTCCAGAGACTCCGAGTCGTCCTCCGTGGTGTCTCTGTCCGAGTAGGACGAGCTCTGTTTGCTCTGAGGACAGATGGACAGAGAGAACAGAAGGGAAATGAGACCCTGAGCACAGAAGGCAGCTATATTTGCAGCAATAGCCAACAATACATTGTATGGCTCAAAATTATACATTTTTCTTTTATGCCAAAAATCATTAGGATATTAAGTAAAGATCATGTTCCATGAAGATATTTTGTAAATTTCCTACCATAAATATATCAAAACCTAATTTTTGATTAGTAATATGCATTGCTAAGAACTTCATTTGAACAACTTTAAAAATGATTTTCTCAATATTTAGATTTTTTTGCACCCTCAGATTTTCAAATAGTCGTATCTTAGCAAAATATTGTCAGATCATAACAAGCTTATTTATTCAGCTTTCAGCTGATGTATAAATCTCAATTTCAAAAAATTGACCCTTATGACTGGTTTTGTGGTCCAGGGTCACAGATATTAGACCGCTCTCCATCTGAAGCCAGTGAAGCTCAGCATACAGTGGAAACGATCTGATTGTGTAACACAACAGTATATACAACATCTGCGTAACAAACTCAAACCCTGATGATCCTGTTCTCCTGAATGATCTGACACGATCCATGCTTTCTTTTGATGAGACACTTTAAAATATTCCTGCTTCATTTTGCAAATTAACACTAAATGTAATAATTTAAAATCCCAAAGCTTTGTTTATTTCTACGTCCCAGAGTTTTGAGACAGTCTCTGACTTTGGATCCACTGTAACTCAGTGTTTGCTGGATAATGAAGCCAGAGATTTCATCATTAGTGCTTATAATAGCAATTATTAAAGTTTTATTTGAGTGTCAGTAAAAGATCTGCTCAGATGGGTCACAGAGAGAAAAACGTTTCCCGAATGTGTGACATTTGACATGAACCCCTGTGTGTGTGTGAGTCATGACATGAGAAATCAAATTGCCTTGATCATTTGGCATATAAGAGGTCTTTGTACCATTAAAACGTCGTGTTAAAAGCGGATAGAAATCACAATCACTGCCGCTATCTCGTCTACACTGGACACAGTATACAGATGCACGTTCACTTTCTGACACAGAGGCATCTCGGACCGCGTCTGAGGGTCGAGCGGAGCATTTTGTTTTGTAAACGAGGCACAGTGTCATGGAGAAACATTTGCTGAGAGATGAAGTGGTTCTAGATCTGCATCATAAACCGCAAGTTAATGATTTTATAATGCTTCGTCTGGAAATGACAAAACACTCACATGTGATAGTGCGGGGGCGCTGATATCGTTTCCTATGCAGTGATGTTACCAATCATAACAAAAAAAAATCCATGTCATGAACCCTTTAAAAACACTGCAGATAATTGTCAGACGTTGCTTGTGTTTTTGTTTAGTTTTCTCTCTGTTCCTATTTGCCGGTTTAAGTTCCCTATAACTAGTCTCCATGGTTTTTGATGAATTAGTTCCCACACCTGTTCTGTTTCTCCCTGATTACTGCGTGACCTTAATATACAATTAATGAAATAAAAGGTCTTAATTTTCGTGTTTGTTTCTTATCGCACTTTTAAAAAGGGCACTTTGTTATAATGTCAGATTAAACGTTTTAGCTACTCTAAAGTTAATCTTTTGTTGCGCTTTAAAGAATAAACTTGTTCTCATGTGTTGACTAACATACTAAAGCACATGTAAAATGTGTGATTATACTTTTAACTGCAGTGTGCAATTTGATATTACATTTAAAGTTCATATATTTTCAATGTACTGAATTACAACTTTATCATTACAAATGTGTAATTTCAAATGTATTTAAATTCATGACATACAAGTTTCAATAGAAGTTACATTAAAGTATATTATAGTTTTTCATAAATGCATGTCAGCACACAGCAGTACTTTAACCATATTTCAAAGACAATAGAAGTAATTATGAAATTACAAATAAAGATGTACTGAAGTCCTACCCAAGAGGGAACTTAGGAAAATACTCTAAAGTTCAGCTAACGACATTCAATATAAATTTAAATTATAATACATTTTCATTTAAATCCAATTAAAGTTTTCCATCCATCCATCCATCCATCCATCCATCCATCCATCCATCCATCTATCAATACTGAACATGCATACAAGCCAAGTCAGACTTCATTTACTTTGTACTTTATACAATATAGATTGTTTCACAGCAGCTTCACAATAGTATCAAAATGAAATTCTGCTGTAAAGCAGCTCTAACAAGTCAATAATGTCCTTCTACAGCTCAAGTCAGTTCAGTATTGATTCAGTTCAGTCGCACACTGTATATACAGTGTATAAGTGCATGTAGAGTATGTGAGAGCTGTGCCAAACTCCTGTTCTTCACTGCTCTCTGAACCAGCAGAAGACACACGAGAGTACTGTTTTACATTTTTCACATCTGTGTGTAGTTTGGTGTGCATGTGGCTAATTATTTTATGTTTGTCTGTACTGAGTTACTATGAAAAAATACCATTTTTAGAAGACTTAAAACAGTTTTCAAAGAAGTGTTTGCTTTTGCAAGATGTGTGTGACGTTTTGTATGTTGTGTGTGTGTGTTTTGTGTGTACAGTTTTGAGAAATGGAGCAATAGTTTCAAACACTGTGTGTAAGCTTTAAAAAAAAAAAACTGTAAGATGCAATTAAGTGTCTAAAAACATTACCTTCAGTTCACACTTATATTGTTTTTAAGTATATTATTTCTATAAGAAGCAATTGTTTTTATACAGATGCTGAAGTGCACTTGTTTTCACAAGAGCTTTCAGATTCAATAACTGATCTAACTGTACATAACTGTGTGTGTGTGTGTGTGTGTGTGTGTGTGTGTGTGTGTGTGTGTGTGTGTGTGTGAGTGTGTGTGAGTGAGTGTGTGTGAGTGTGTGAGTGTGTGTGAGTGTGTGAGTGTGTGTACCTGTTTTTCTATTCAGGTGGGGACTTAAACCTGAATACACACAGACTCGTGGGGACTCGTGTCATGGTGGGGACCTACATTGAGGTCTCCACAGGTATAAAAGCTTATAAATCACACAGAATGAGTTTTTTTGAGAAAGTAAAAATGCAGAAAGTTTCCTGTAAGGGGCAGGTTTAGGTGTAGGGTAAAAGAAAATACAGTTTGTACAGTATAAAAACCTTTACGCCTATGGAGAGTCCCTACAAGAATAGCTGACCAGATTCTGTCTGTGTGAGTGAGTGTGTGTGTGTGTCAACAATGATAAATTTCCCATAACACCTGATGTACTTGTTACATCATAAGAAGAATGGCATCTACGCTAATATTAGTCTGTTTCTTTCTTATAGCCACCAGATCCAGTCCGTATCCAGATCAGATGGTGGATCAGCACCTAGAGATGACCTCTACAGACCTGAACGTCAGCGGAGACCAGGACATCTAGATGAGCCCCAGAGACAGATCCCCAGTGAAGACCTCGTCACCGAGACGGCCATCAGGACAAGACCACAGGAACCAGACGAGTCCTCTGCACAATCTGACTTTGCTGCAGTTGGAACTGAACTACTGGTTCGTCTGGTCAGAGGAGAACTGGCCCCGACTGAGCCTGGTTTCTCCCAAGGTTTTTTCCTCCATTCTGTCACCGATGGAGTTTTGGTTCCTTGCCGCTGTCGCCTCTGGCTTGATTAGTTGGGGGCACTTCATTTCCAGCGATATCATCGACTTGATCGCACAGATACTATTAAACTGAACTGAGCTGGACGATGACATCACTGAATTCAACAATGAAATGCCTTTAACTGAAAATTGAGTGTTTAATCTGGTCATTTTACATCATTGACACACTATTTTCCTATTCTGATATTGGAAAGTTGCTTTGACACAATCTGTATAGTTAAAAGCGCTGTATAAATAAAGGTGACTTGACTTGACTTAAAACAGTCTCCTGTAAGGGGTAGGTTTACCCCTTAACCATTACGCCTATGGGATGACCCCATTTTTCACAAAAACAAACGTGTGTGAGTGTGTGTGTGTGTGTGTGTGTGTGAGTGAGTGTGTGTGAGTGTGAGTGTGTGTGTGTGTGTGTGTGTGTGTGTGTGTGAGTGTGTGTGAGTGTGAGTGTGTGTGTGTGTGTGTGTGTGTGTGTGTGTGAGTGTGTGTGTGTGTGTGTGTGTGTGTGTGTGTGTGTGTGTGTGTGTGTGTGTGTGTGTGTGAGTGTGTGTGTATGTGTGTGTGTGTGTGTGTGTGTGTGTGTGTGTGTGTGTGTGTGAGAGTGTGTGTGTGTGTGTGTGTCTGTGTGTGTGTGTGTGTGTCTGTGTGTGTGTGTGTGTGTGAGTGTGTGAGTGTGTGTGTGTGTGTGAGACTGATGTGTCCAGGGGGAATCTACACACGCTGGTGTGTTGTAATGATTGGGCTGATGAATGATGATTGCACAGGTTCAGTGTAGGTGGGGTCATTTCTCTGGCCTGTGACCCTCTCTGACTCAGCCGTAATCTTACAGTAACACCTGCTGCAATGTCTGCTGGGAAGCCAAGGCTTGCAAACAACATCCCCAATTCAGGGGCATTCTGGATGGGGCTGTCTCAAGAAGCTGTCGTGTGACCTCTGTTAGAGGAAACATCACCCATGAGTGTGTGTGTGTGTGTGTGTGTGTGTGTGTGTGTACCATGGGAGACAGCGGTGTGTCCAGGCTGGTCTCTGTCTTGCTGTCGTCTGCATCGCTGTCTTTGTCGCTGCCGCTGTCGTTGACGAAGCAGATCTGCAGATTCATTCCGCTCTGAAGCCTGTGAGGACATGCAGTGCTGTTAAACATTTCAGCCCAAAAACTCAGTCAGTTTAATCATTACTAACGCAGAACGATGAGATGTCTGTATCTTAAATGGCTCTGGGAATGTCTGTTTTATGTTTATGCTCTTGTGTACAGTACTTTGGTTGATTTTTATGGTTTTGGAGGTGCTGTATAAATAAAACAGCGTTGATTTGAGAAAAGCACACAGTGAGAGCACTGGAATACCCGCGGTGACATCAGCAGCAATATCGCCAGAAGTCACACAAAGCAGTGAAACGCGCAGGAAGAGGAACTGCTGAGGCATCAGAAAACTGGCCGCGAGGATCCAGCTGAGCGCTTCTCTTCACCGCTTGCAATTTAGGACATTAAAAATGGGATTTTTGGTATTGTGTTTTAGCAACAAAATGGAGAACAACTTA
>CM071952.1:932500-957500 GCA_036784905.1 Acrossocheilus fasciatus
CTGAACCCTGACGGACGATATAAAGCCCCCACACACACACACACACACACACACACACACACACACACACACACACACACACACACACACAGACTCATCATAGAGTCTGACTTCATCCTCTGTGAGTCACAGCAGCACAGAGAGCCGCTGGAGAGCCAGAGCTTCATCAGAGTCTGTGTGTGAGGACAATATCTGCCAAATATACCAACACAAGCACATTCTGACACATTAAACACAGCGTCCCCGTCTAACATCTCTGAGCGGTGAAACGAGACACACTTACATCAGCTCAAACCCTGCAGCGCATCATTATGCCACTCAATTCCTGACCAATTATACAGACAATCAGGAAAGATGGAAATGTTCTGGAAAGCTCTGCAGTTTCTTTATATAGTCAGCTATAATGTAGAGTTTTGTAGAGCTCAGCTGTTATTGTGAATATGCAGACATAAGTATTGACAATGGGAGTGTGTCATTATCATAACTGTTGTTTTTATGATGTGACGTTATTGAGTATATCACTTGCTTTGCAAAAACAATCGCAGGCCTTCATAGTCCGGCTTATTAGCTTACAGTTATTAAAATGCAGTTAGAATGAGAGCTTAAACGCGCCGAATGGGTTTTTGTCTTATATTTCTGTATATATGATATATATATATATTTAGCAATATCACATGAGCAAGAGTGCTGAGTATCAGAACCACTGCAAATGTGATATTGTGAGATACATTTTAAGCACAATATTGTCAGTATCAATCAATTTTGCAAATGAAACACACAGCAGTGTTTAGTTCATGAATGAATCTGTGTTTTTGAATGAATCGGTTGAATGAATGATTCAATGACTCAATCATTAAAACAGCGACTCACTGCCACCCATTGGAGCATTTAGTTTCTTATTAAAAGTATCATTTTATTCATTTTAATCCTTTCATGTCAAATATTCAAAATTGTATTGTTAATACATTAATATCAGCATTATTTATGTAACTGTAATTGCAGTGTAAATGCATTCATGGCATCTCTGAGCTGCATTAAACAGTCTGTGTAAATACATGTAAAAGCCTTATGACTTATAAGCCACTTTAGATGCAACTTCAAAGAAAGATACTAACTCAGTTACTATTTGTGAGAAGTAACTAGTAACTATAACTAATTACTTTTTTAAAGTAACATGCCCAACACTGCCGATTAGTAGCGTAAAGGAATGTCCACCTGCTTAATTGTCAATGGACAGACGCCAGTTTTGTGAAGAAAATTAAACTAATTTAGTTTAGTTGAACATTGACGCAATAAACGTGAATGTTAAAATTACGTTTATTTATACCAATTCCATACCATGCCATCCCTCATTTTAATGTGTAACACGAGCCTATCTGAGCGATGCGACTGTCAGATTAATGAAGAGCACGCAGCTCAAATTACTGCCAGAGGAATACTCGGACTGATTTCATTTGATTTTTAATATTAGTTAGTTTATTTTTTAATTACATTTATTGTGATTAACCTCTGATCTTGTGCACAGTATAATGATATTCAATCGTTGCACGCAATCACGGAGAATAACTCGATTAAGATGATCAAACTTATTTTTAATTATTGTCTATGGGCTGGAAATATTTCTTTTATTTGAACAACTTAAATTTGATGCAATTAGAGGATTGCATCATAAATAGTTTCCTCACTGTTCTGTAATGAAATAAGGTGATCAGACTGTGAAGAATTGCCTTTACACATAACACTGTAAAAAATAGCCGTGATTTTAACGTTAAAAAACTGTGAAAAAGCTACGGTAAAAACCTGTTAAATGGTTAACGGTAAGTTCCCCTAATATATATGGTGAAAAACTGTAATAGACATTTCAGACAATATTACGGTGAAATACCGCTTTTGGAATTCCCTGCGTTGCATTTCAAATTTTGTTTGAATTTGATGTTTTTTCTTTGAAATAACAAGGTTTCTTCTTAGTTTTTTCTCATCAGTTATGTTTATTAGGGTTGTATGTTACATCTAATGTATTTAAATGAATGTTTATTGCATATTTCAGTTTAATGAGTCTCACCATGATGGTGTTTAGTGTTTGTGTGATTGACACTGTGCACCTTCTATATATGTTATTATTTAAAAGCTGCTTGTGATGGGCTTTGGTTCATCATGTGACTCTCATCAACATTTGGTGGTTATCAGTGTAATACAAAGGTACAAAACAGATTTCAGTACTTCAATAGGTTGGTATATTAACATTAAATCAGTTAATGAAATTACGGTATTTAACTGTAAATTTAAATTAAAACCATAAAACCTAAAATGTTGCTAGCGTATATTTTACGATAGAATTCCGGCAACTACAGCTGCTGTTTTTTTACCGTAAATTTTACGGAATTATTTTTACAGTGGCTCGCGCACTCCTGTTTGAGTCACGAAATACGCATTGGGATATCGTGACAACATATTCCTTCGTTTCATAATGCTCAATTAATTGTTGTAAACTGAGACTGGTGAAGACGTATAAATGCTGAATTCTACATAAATAATCCACAACAATGCCGTACTATGGACACAGCCTCTGATAGAGGTTATTTTACGCTACGATTCGAATCTTCTGCTTTTCAAATGCGGAAGTGTGATAAAGACCTACAGTGTCTTACTATTCTAACTGATTAAATGTAGTGGAGATAAATGGTGCATACATTTAATTGGAAAACTGCTCCTATAAAGGTAAACTAGAAAAATCTAAATGTTTAATAAAAGTTGGCATCATCACAAAAATAAATAAACGAGCAATGTTTTGCTGAATCAACCATCCTCAGGCTGACAAAACATCCAAAGTGCAGGCAAATTTGTTTTTATGAAGGTAAAGCTTCCGCTGGAAACCAGTTCAAAGTGACAAATATAATCCCTTAATGTAGAAGTCAGCTGATCACGACAGGCCGAAACCAGCACACAAACACACACAGCAAAACATGGTCTAATTATCACTATCAGCACAATCACAGGAAATACTGAGATATCATTTTTGTCATCACACACCCTTAACTGACCACTGAATAGAGTTTGATACTGAGGCTGGTTCAGTACACAGAGCATCTAATGTCATTTACTATAGATCATCTCCTTAATACAGTCTCAAATTAATAAATAATGCAGTAAACACCAAACACATGACCGGCCTAATGAACTCTGTTTGACAAAAAAAAAGAAACTACCTTTACATGCAAACACACACACACACACACACACACACACACACACACACACACACACACACACACACACACACACACACACACACACACACACACACACACACACACACACACACACACACACACACACACACAGAGAGAGAGGTTTATTCCTCTATTGTCTCTCTCTTTCCTCTTTTCTGATCATAACAGAGCACTGCACTACTGTAACAGTGACACAGATCTCAATCCAGCAGATCACGGAGGTATGAACAGCCACATAACACCGTTTTCACAAAATGTACCGGTGAAATGATTTGACCTCAATTACCTTTTCAAATTATTTTCTGTATTACATGCATTCTTATGTATTTCTATATTCAATCTAAAATGTATCTGTTTCTGTATTTATTTATTCTTTCTAAATGTATTTTTTTATTTTTGCATATTTATGCAAGTATTTTTATTACCGTGTTGATGTGTTTCTGTGAGAGTGTTTTGTCAAACTACACATTATGAGACTAATGGAGCAGAACAGACCACACCCTCAGTCATCTGAGAAATACAGAAACAGATATTAAAAATGAATAAGATATATATATTCTGGAATATATTTAGCACAAATTTGAAGGTTGTGTCATGCACACGCACAGATACATGAGTAAATAATGAGAGAGAGGTTTTTCTGCATGTGAAAGAGACAGAGCGAGTGTGTGTGAGGCTGTACTGGGAACAGTGAGGTGTAAATAATGTGTGTGAGTGTGTGAGTGTGTGTGTGTGTGTGTGAGTGTGTGTGTGTGTGTGTGTGTGTGTGTGTGTGTGTGTGTGTGTGTGTGTGTGTGTGTGAGGCAGAGACACAGACAGGCCGGCACCAGTCGTCTCCATGCGGGCGGTTGCCTGGATACCGGCCTAATCGAGGGGCCCCTGGAGGATTGGGCCCCGTCCCCATACACACACATTATTTCCTCACCTGCGCGTCTTCAGCTCTCCTGCTGTTATCGTGTCATATCTCTGATTTCTAAGCGTCTGTGATGCGGTGTCTCATGCACACACTGTTTCAGGTTTGATTCCTCTCTTTTCCCTTCTGTGTGTCGCTCCTGTTTCCTTCCTCTCTGTCTGCTTCGCCTGTCAGTGTGTGTTGTGCATATGCTCATGCTGTCAGCGCCGTGTGCTGTGTGTGTTATTCCGTCTCACGCTGCTCTCTGCTGGCCTGCACATAAAGACTGTCTATATTTCTCGTTTGCACATAAATCCTAGTTAAACTATCCCTCCCAGCTCTACAGATGTGTTACAGCCAGCGGTTAATGATTGTTACTCACTGTTATTTCAACCCCATGACATTTCTCTCTTAAAACACACAACAACCTGTCCACCATGTTATAGTGAAATCGTTTTGGGACTCAATGTAACAGGGTTGAAGAATACAGTCTACATCCAAAATACTAGCGCTTGAGTTCTGTGAGATTTTTAAATTCTGCTCATCAAGGCTGCATTTATTTGATCAAAAATACTGTGAAAACAGTGTAATATTATTATCATTTAAAATAGCTGTTTTCTATGTGAATCTATTGTAAAATATATTTTCATTTATATATATTTATATATTTATGTCTTCAGTGTCACATGATCTTCAGAATTCATTCTAATATGCTGATTTGCTGCTTAAGAAACATTTCTGATTATTATCAATGTTTAAAACATAAAATATTTTTGTGGAAACTGTGATTTATTTTATTTTTCAGGATTCACAGATGAATAGAAAGTTCAAAAGAACAGCATTTATTTGAAATAGAAATCTTTTGTAACATTATAAATGTATTTACTGGTGTAATCAATGTATCAATTGAATGCATTCTTGATGAATAAAAGCATTGATTTCAATAATAAATTAAGTTATTAAAGCATTCATTTAAATAAATGTCTTCACTCCACATAAATTCTCTCACACACTTGTTTATCTTCTCTTTGAAATCTCTTGCTCTCTCTCTCAAACTCATCCTGATATTGTTCCTTCCTAAAACAAATGTCTATAAACGTTTTCCTCTGGAAAGTTGACCATTCTGTTACACGTCTCTCTCTCTCTCTGTGTGTTATTCAGCTCTTCTCTTTACTTCCAGATAAATGCACATCCAAGCGTTCACTCTGTTTAAACACAGATCAGGAAAAACACCTCCTGAAGCACACATGACACGAGTCTGAGATACTACCCATCATCCGTCCTCCAGTATAAGCAGTAAAAACCATCTTCTAATGTGACACAGATCTTAAGAAGAAATAAGCCAGAGATCTACAGATGACAACAGAACACAAGAGCAATCAGAGGAACAGACAGCGACACAGCTCTGATTAAAATATGAATAGATCTGGTCCTTAAAATCTCATCAATGCCATTATGCAGTAAACATCTCTTATGACCTTTGACTATATTCACAATATACCACGAGCTCAAGCATCTTTAATGACTTTATCTTTAATGGCTTTAATGAGTGATGCAAGTGATTTACTGACGACAGTGATGTGAAGTGTGTGTGTGTGTGTGTGTTTGATGTGTTATTGAATAAAGTGGGGCGCTTCTCTTGAGGTTATGAGACGTAACACACACACACACACACACACACACACACACACACACACACACACACACACACACACTTAGTCACCTGAACATGTTCATATATCCTCACGGGCAAAGCACTGACACACTGACTCATGACGTGTCAAACATCTCACAATCGTGCCATGAAAATGAGATTTCTGTGGCCTTTTCTCCGGAGAAACATCTAAGCAAGAGCCTTCAGCAAAAGATCAGCTTCTAGCGAAAGATCTCGTTCCCCCCCGTGATGGTCTTCCTCATCTGATCCTACCTGATAGGAGCAGCTGTCCTGGTGCACCATCTCTCACTGCATCCTCTAGAATAGATCCGCAGGAGAAACACAGGAGTCCCACCCGACACACGTCTGTATCCACACAGCCTCTGCACACGGAGAGGGAGCGATACGAGGGGACCCAGGGTGGGGCTCCGGGAGGACTTACTCACCGCCGGCCAATCAGAGCGCAGCACACGCGGACGGGGGCGGGGCCAGAGACCAGGGAGAGGGAGGAGTGACCTTTCAGAGCGGAGCGGGGGAGGAGATGTCCCACGGATCGAGAGAGGGAGGAGGGATGAAAGGAAAGAGTGAAGAAAAGCAGTGGGAGGAGAAGCACTGAAAAGAAAAGAGGCTTTCTGTGGCACATTCCTGCAGCTAAAGAATTCCTGAGACAGAGCACTGCCATTCACACACTGCTCTGTCAACTCCTCACACATTCCTCACTGCACACACACACACACACACACACATGTATAAGCAAATGTTTAACTCGAATTCTACAAAACAGGTGCCATTTGTGTCCTTCGTTTGCATGTGTGTAAAACAATAACTTTAACAGTGAACAGCTGATGGCATCTGTTACTACGTGTCAACACACACACTTCTCTAAACACAATCCAGTAACTTCAGTTTGTTTGTAAATGATTTGTCTTTCTGCATGAGGATGCTGTTTCTGCCCTGCGGCCTGCTTGCATATGCAAACACAAAACATGAAAACCAATTATTTAGATTTTTTTTAGAACTGAAAGTGTGAACTGAATTTACAGTTTTTTTTCAGCTGCTAACGCTCATTTTCAAAACTTTAAAGTAATGCAACACAAATAATGCAAATAAATTAGTGAAGCACAATTTCTATTCTAACTCTTTAACCCGATTTCACTTCTCTGTTTGCAATCAGATCGTTTAAGCTGCTAAACTCCAGGTGAAGCTTTCAGTCCAATGATCCAGTAAGCATTCAAACAATCAGTCCAAAACAACACTAATGTCAAGAAAACCATTACTTCAGAGAGTCTCTCACGTTGTGTGTTTCAGTGAATTATTCATTGCAGTGTGGGTTTTCTTCATATTCTGTGAGTGTTTCTGAAGACCACGAGTCCTCACACATCGCACTGTGCAGAGCTGGGTGAATTACTTACAAACTGTAATTGGTTACTGATTACAGATTACATGATCACGATGGAAATCCTAGTTAGTAAAGTAATGTAATCTAAATACTTTTAGATTACTTTTGTTTTTAACAATCAAACTTGTTTTAAACTTACAATTAAATGTTCCATACTATATATATATATATATATATATATATATATATATATATACTATATCCATATTATATATATGAAGAAAATATATTACTACCCCCCCCCTCTTTTTCTCAACATCATAAAATCCATTTTTACATTGCATCATGTTTTCCCAAATTTGTCTTCGTATAACAACTTGTTACTAGTTAATTAAATCAGAAATTGTGACATAAAATTATGACAGCATTTAGTGGCGTGTTAAAAAACAAAAAAAAACAAAAAAAAAATCTATAAATTACAGTAAAGTCGTAATATTTTGAGAATAAAGTCGAAATGAAGAGAACAAGGTTAAAATATTTTGAGAACAAAGTCAAAATTACGTGAATTAATTTGTAGCAATTACGAGATTAAAGTTGATCATATTTTGAGAGTATATTCTATAGCTTATAGCGCATGCAGAAAGCCCAGATTGGGAGCACCGAGAGAGTCCAAGTTTTTCAGACTTCCAGAACAGAACAGAAGAATGGTTTATTCTATATTGGACCATTCTATATTGTGAATATAGTAAAAGATAATGGTATCACAGCAGGATTTTGAGAAATAAATATTTAAAAGAGAAAAAAGAATGATTGGCTGCCATTGTGTGAATAATATGTACTCATGTAATCCGTAAAAAGTAACTGTAATCTGATTTTGAATATTTTAAAATGTAATATTCTCTAATTACAAATGCGTAATGTTGAGTAATCCAGATTACATGTAATCCAGCTCTGGCATTGTGTGAAATACAGACTGAATGGAACATCTAATGTGTTATGTTCTGCGCTCTCAACACATTCCAGCACATTCACGCTGTTTCCGCACACATTCAGAACAATGTTTTGATCTCTCATGTGTTTGCTGCTGTGTTTAGTCATTCTGAATTGATCCGTGTACTGCAGTAGATTAATGCAGGGTGGTTGGTTTTAGTATTTTAGTAATTTAATAATTACCTCGTAATTAAAGCATAGTGAAAATGTGCTGAAAAGCATTTATGGCAAACATTAATTATAAATGTAATACTGAATAACACACTACGGTTAAAATTATACTCCAGTACTTTACACGTGTTTTAGTATGCTAGAGTCACGTGTGCCCTGTGTTTGCCCCCGGGCTCGTGGTGAAGTGTTTTGTTTCCCTGGTTTGACTTTTTGGATTACGTTCCTGGTTCCTCATCAAGTCACTTAACACTTAACTTTAATTTCATTAATATCGTCTGCAAGTACAGTTTTTAAAAATATACTTTGGAGTTCACTATAAGTGTGCATTCGATACATAAAGTGCACTGCATTTTCACAAGGGTTAGCTTAAATGTAAACACTGTTACCATGAGTTTATTTAGAAAACAACTGATTTCTACAATTGTTTCTAAAAGCAAAGTGTAGTTTTTAGAGTCTTGAAATTATAATGGCAAAACCCATGATGACGTAATGCAAAGAATTAACACGTTTTGTTTTATATTTTTGTTATATTTTTTAAAATGACACATATTTGTATGTTGTTTAGTGTTTATAATCCTCCTGAAATGACTTCATAAATCGGGTCCTGAAGCAGGACACAGTATCTGATGCGAGTCTTTCTCTGGGAGCGGCGCAGGATAACAGGAGGGAGTTTAATCTGTCTGTGCCATCTGGCCCTCAGTTCACATAAACCAGATTAACTCTCTCCTTCATATCAGACACACCCTCAATCTCACAAGAACACGCTGCTGAAGAACGTCCTCGTGCGTCTGAAGAGCTCAAAGTCACTGCGATTCTCCATTTGACAAAGCTGCATAAAGGAACCGATCGCTACGTCTAATCTATGGCTTTAGTACTGATACTTCTCAATCAATCAGTAAATGGAGCAATGACAACACTAGCACAAATGAACAAACAGTGAAGGAAGTCATCTCAGAACGTATAAATGTATGGTGTGACATCTCTGAAACTGTGAGCTCGTGAAACACTGAACAAGATAAGCCCAGATTCCCAGAGATGACGAGGCACATGGATCTGTGCGTCACCTGCAGTGAAAGCTGACCGGTCAGGTGGAGCAGCGATGACATCATATCCTGTTTCCTGTCTGAACGGTACATTAGCGCTCAGCTCATCTGACTGTTCTCTCGCCATTAAATGATTGTCAAATCCCTTTCATGAGACATAAAGGACTGAGGATAATCGGCTCCTCTCTCTCTGGATTATGTGCTGTTGGGTGTGTGATCGGGATTCAGGCAGAAAGCAGTGTGTGTGTGTGTGTGTGTGTGTGTGTGTGTGTGTGTGTGTGTGGAATGAGAGGATGACATCACAGCATCTGTAACTGATGCTCATCATATATCAGACATTCCTGCTCCTGAAAACGTCTGAGGAAGTGTAACGTTTGCTGAAATGTGTGTGTGTGTGTGTGTGTGTGTGTGTCCTGTGATTCAGTGCAGGATGTGGAAGAGCTCCAGAATGTGTGTGTGTGTGTGTGTGTGTTTGCATTATATAAAGGCACCATAATGGCACAGTCTTGAGCTGTGAACAGTTACAGTAGTCTAAATATAGATCTGAGCAGCAGATATGATTTAAAGGAATAGTTCACCCTGCGTGTTTGTAAGAGACAAATCCATCATTAAGACGTTTTTAACTCAAATATGAGTCTATAATCCATAATAACTCTTCCTCCAGTGAAAAAGTGCATCTCCTGTCGTCTCTCACATCAAAATCCAGACATATGTTAGTTTCGAGCTGTTTTGTCTTGTAAGCGCTGCTTGATCTGCAGATTTCTCTCCTGATTCACACCAGAACACTTGTTCACTGGAGGAAGTGTTTGTTGTTTGTAGGTGCAGCAGAATCACCATCATCTTATTTCACATAATGAGTGATTTCAGAACAGGCTAATGGTGTACATCTAGATTATGTTGGAAATTTAACTAAAAGAATGATTACTGTCTATTTCTGAATGAAACTGTATTTGTCCTGTAGTCCGGGATGCATTCAGGACTGGTAGTGTTTCTGACGATGTCTGTCTGGCTTCTGATCGGATCACTGTGAGCACTGGCACTAGTGATGACTACTAAACATGATGGCCATGTTTTCTGCTCGTCTTTCTGCAGTGTTTCTCTCTCTCGGATGTGAATGTGTAGCGCTTTCTCTCTGTGAACCGCAGGGAAGAGCCGCTTTTAGACGCGTGACATTTCCGCAGCGCTCCGTCATGAATGTTTAACTACACTCACAGCAGCACGGCAAAAACAACAGAGCTGCAAATAATGAGGAAACACTGTCAAAAACCTCTTCAGCAGAGAGACGCCTCGCCGAGTGTGTGTGTGTGTGTGTGTGTGTGTGTGTGTGTGTGTGTGTGTGTGTGTGTGTGTGTGTGTGTGTGTGTGTGTGTGTGTGTGTGTGTGTGTGTGTGTGTGTACTTGCATTTATTACTTTGTGGGGCCCGGTGACCAGTAGCCCACCAACGGTATGGGGTCCAACAGCGTTGTGGGGCCCAAAATAGTGGGCCCCACACCGTTTTCAATGTAAACGGCCTCATAAGCCTCTGCTCATATGCCTCATGCTTTTTTTTCACTTTCCCCACAAGGTGATAAAAACAGGTTTTGAGTGTGTGTGAGTGTGTGCTCTCTATCGCCCCTGTAGCCGGGAACGGGGTACTGCAGCAGATACACACTAACGGAAGTGTGTGTGGCTTTAGCCAATGAGAGAGGCCCACGGAGAGGGAGGAGCCGTGTAGTTTATTTGGATGCGCCCACGCACAACGTTACTGGGTTTTAATCTTTAATTCCTCTGGTTTGACTCTGTTCCAACGGAAGAAACACTTCATGTAGGCCTAACTGTAAGCAACAGGTTGCTGAACTATACATTTGATATAGTTTGATGTATATTTCTAGTCGTGTTTACCGAATGGTGTTTAATGAAGTAAGGTTTTAATCAGATGGCTAACGTTAGCTGCTAAAAGCACACGGATTCGGTCACGGACGGCGTTTAACCGGAAGTTCCACGCGCTTCGAACAAATGGAAGACACTCTTCGTGTGAGAAACAGGTGGGTGAAGTTATTTTACTCTGTAACTTACATGATATTCGTTTCAATATTTACTCAACTTCATAGCGCAGCTAAATGATAGTAAATGATGTACCATTTTATTCAGATCGATAGCTCATAATCTTTGAGCTGGTAATGTAAGATCAATAGCTGATAATATTAGCTATTAGGCTAATCGATAGCTGATAATGGTCGCTAAGAAGCATTTTATTGTATTAACGTCACATAATTTGACTCTGTTTTCTTTATAGCCTAGTTTAGCAAAAATCCATTAATGTAACAATATTGGTTTGACAACGATTTCACAGACTTTTTTGTTTTAATTGATCAGAGATGATTGCAGATCACGTGCAGCTGACAGACTATCTGTTTATCGATCTATCTTATTTGGCTGAATATATCTAATTATTGTTTCTGTTTTATATCTGTGGTCTAACCTGTGCCTTAAATCACTGAATATTAAATGTAGTTTTTTCCCCATGCAAATTTCATTTATTTTTAGTGTGTTTGTGTAATTATTTTCACAGAGCCATAATGTTGAGAAGGAAGACGAGGATCCGGCCTGTTGATGATGCCAGGACATACATTCTGTCTTTGAGGGACAAGCCGGGGTTGGTGGAACGATTTATCGATGGTAACAAAGGTATGGGACAGCATATTACACATGAATCTCTTAGCACTGATCGTTTGCATACATTTACGTGATAATGCATATCTTTGTTGTTGGACAATTATAAATTAGCATTGGTTTTGTAAAAGTGTCCACATTGTGTGTTAATAACTTGACACAGACCCAACTTCTGTTGATTTATTAGGACGTCTGGATCCTTAAAACCTGGAACACACCAAACCGGCGGTCGGGCAGTTTTTGTGCGGCGTCCGACTAAGTTTTCTCTGCGTGTTCCGCACCGTCGGCTGAAATTGGTCCTCGTCGGCTTTTTTTTTTGCCCGATTCAACATGTTGAATCGCCGTCGTGCCGTCGGTGAAAGAGGGAACTCTGATTGGCTGTTCAGCTTAGTGAACGAGTCAGTGCACGAAAATAGTAAAATAGTGAGCAAAGAAGTCAAAACGGTTCCATCTGCACCATAGAAGGCTGTTCTAATGTTACATCTTACCTGAGTGTTCCTTGGCGAATACTTCAATATTAACATAAAGTGTTTAGCAGGACTGATATTCAAAACGGTAAGCTTTGTTTATGGTTTGTGTATCTGCAGCCGGCAGCGTTGGGTTCCCTTTTTGAATGACGAATATAGATGAATATCTGCAGAAATACACAGTTGTCTCATTCACACGCAGGCGCAGAACACGCATTCTAGCTGACAGTCGGCAGTCGTTCTCATGTGTTCAGTGCAGCTTTTTACCCCGACGCGAAGCAACAACACAGTCGGCTTTTATCCGCGCTAGTTCGTCGGCGGCGGCTTTGTCTGTTCCAGGCATTAGTCTTAAATTTGTAAATGTAAAAATAAGGCCTTAATTGGCATTCAAATGTCTTAAATCCACGTTTCAAAGATCTTAAAATGCAAAATTGCAATGAACCATGCAAGACATCTGAACTTCACACTGGCCTGCTGACGGTCAGCCCCCTTGCGCACACACTCGAAGCGTCATTTTGTGCAGATATAAGTCGTAATATTAAATTTGTGTAATATAAATATCTGATTAATCTCACATAGGATGCGTTTCGTTAATTTAAACCTCCTGCTAGAAAAGTTCTTCAGTTTCCCGGTGCTCGTTCTCTTCAGCTTTAGCGCACGCGCTCTCTCTCTGACTGCTCGTTCTTTCTTTCAGCCTTTAACATGCCACCTGTCACGCGCAGCTGTCTGTCATCTACATTACTCAGCGATCAAATAAGATAAAAATTCGCTTTGGCAATCACCAAAAAACGCAATATGTGGCGGCACCGCCACGAATTAGTCTATGTGTGGGAAACACTGGCGAGACACACACACCACACGCATCCAAACAGGTGGTCGCTGAATAAAACTCACACAAATACCACGGAACAACTTCGGCATTACTTAATCCTATGACCAGTGTTTGTAACAGCGACCGTATGCATACGAATAGCCTACAACTAGCTATAAATACAATGGCAAGCAGTTTTATAGAGGCATTCGCGTTTTCCATTTGGACCCACAAACTTGCTTAGCTATAGTTACAAGCACATATAGAGCAACGTGTTTCCACTTTCAAAGTGTATGGCAATATTTCAGCGAAGTCAAACAGTTAAAAGATGCTTTGAAAGTTTAAAACTTATCGTTGTCTTGAAGAGCAGATTCCAGCACTCTGCTAGTGGTGGGGGGGGAATCTGCTCTATATGCTGGAATCTGCTCTGTATCGGCCGGCCGATATATCGGTCGATCACTAGTTCACAGTGCATTAACTGATGTTAGCAGATACAAATTTGGATCTCAAATGTGTCTTGAAATGTTGAGCTTAACATTAACTAAGATTAATAAATGCTGTAGAAGTATTGTTCATTAATTGTTGGTTCATGCTAACTAATGCTAACAAAATTAAACCTTATAAAGTGTTACCATTTTTTAATAAAGTTGACCATAGGAGTGTAAAATTAATTTTAAAAGTTAAGTAGTCTTACACTTGTTCAAGCTAGGATACTGTATTGTTTGATTTGTTGAAGTGTTTCAATGGCTTTTAATGGTGAGTCTTTTATGTATACAGGCTGTCAAAGTATATCAACATTTTAATTTAGATTTATCTGCCAATATATTGGTTATGGGCTTTCAAATGTAAAGAATTATCGGTTATTGGTATCGGGCAAAATTTTCATATCGGTGCATCCCTAATTTATTTTATTTTTGATGACCATTCAATTTCTGTAGTATTTCTGACTTGAAATGCTAAAAATCTGGTCTCCTATATACTTCTATAGACCTTAACCTCAGCTATAGTTAATTTAAAGCCAGAAATGTCCATTGTTCCTTCCTATATCGCTGAGCAGGGTGATCTTGTGTGTTTGTATAGAAGTCACAATGATGTGCAGGTCTTAAATGTTTTGAAGAAAAAATGGTATTAAAAAGTATTACATTGGAAGTGCTGATACCTGCAGATACCCTGATTATAAAGGCAGTATGCGTTAATATAATTTTGGTATGTTATACCACATCTGTATGTGAAGGGTTAAGGCAGGGCTCTATGGTACCTTTTTTTATTAGGAGCACTTTGTGCTGCTAAATGTTTTTTAATTACGAGCACGTCCAAAATTTAGGAGCACATACAATTTTTTTCCTTAAATGACACGATATTACTGTGCCACATAGGCTATAACACATGGATAGCATGAGAAAAGAGAATTCAGAAACAGTGTGTGACAAAAGTTTACCTTATAAACATTTAATATTTTCAGTTTTAGAAAAACAATTACACTGGTTGTCATACAAAAAAAAACATGCATAAATTCATACATTTCGTGCCTCACTAGCGATTCTTGCTTGACGTGTGAATGTCCGCACACAAGCATTGCTAAGCCTGCAGGGTTTTTCCTGGGTCAAAAATGGTCTTCGGTGGCCAACACTCTTTAAAAAAAAGAAAAAAAGCTGTGATTTTACCTCTGGATTTCATAGCTTTGTAAGATAAAATCCTTCTTTAATAGATTATTTTGGTATATAATATCAATATAAAAAAGCAGGGGAAAAAGTAGCATTAAAAAGTTTATTTTAACTAATAGTCTTATTTTCTACAATTGAATAGGCTACAGTTCAGTTGTAAATACTGTAGTTTATTAAGGCTAAATCTTGCTGACCATATACTGTACTAAAGGGGGTAAGCACACCTTACGTTCTTATTTTAAGGTGTTCTGTAAATTGTTTTTTTGAAACACTTTACAATGTGGTTTGATTTAACATTAGTTTATTACTAACATGAACTATGAGCAATACATGTTACTGAATCTATTCATCTATATTAATTTTAATAAAAATACAGCTGTTTTTGTTAGTTCACAGTGCATTAACTAAATGTTAACAAATACAACTTTTGATTTCAATAATGTAGGCTATTAAATGTTTAAATGAACTTTAGCAAAGATTAATAAATGCTCACAGATAAGCTCTCACACACACGTTTCTAGTCTTGGCCTTATGGGGCCCTCACACACACACACGTTTCTAGTCTTGTCTTTATGGGGCCCTCCCTCAAACTAATGAATTCACAGATAAGCTCTCACACACACGTTTCTAGACTTGGCTTTATGGGGCCCTCACACACACACACGTTTCTAGTCTTGTCTTTATGGGGCCCTCACGTATGGATCTCACTCATAGTGATGTTACATCATTGGGACAACACCTGTCAGTATTTAAACTAGTGTTATTGCAGGGGTAATTCAACACTCTTCAAGCTGCTGCATGTTCAGAACGAGTATTTTGGATGTAATGCATTGCAGCATCATATTTGTGTCTGTGACACTAGCTGTTACCTCTAGAAAAGATGAGTGCATGCTCTTATATTTCAGCTGTGCTAGATGAGAAACTGTGTTCACACGAGCTGACTTTTGTTACTTGTAAATGTCTGAAACGGTAAACAAAAAGGTCAGTTCTTCATTGTTTTCTGTTTTTTTTCGTCTGATTTCCAGGGACCAAAGCAGCAGACTTCTGTTCTAGAGACCAAGAGCACTCTTCCCATGAGGACTCCAAAGATTCTGCCCTCACACAGGTAAATGAATGATGTTGACTCCTCAAACTACTCCAGTCTTCCCTCATGCTGCATGTCAAGCGCTCACACACACACGTTTCTAGTCTTGGCCTTATGGGGCCCTCCCTCAAACTAATGAATTCACAGATAAGCTCACACACACGTTTCTAGACTTGGCCTTATGGGGCCCTCACACACACACACGTTTCTAGTCTTGTCTTTATGGGGCCCTCCCTCAAACTAATGATTTCACAGATAAGCTCTCACACACACACGTTTCTAGACTTGGCCTTATGGGGCCCTCACACACACACACGTTTCTAGTCTTGTCTTTATGGGGCCCTCCCTCAAACTAATGATTTCACAGATAAGCTCTCACACACACACGTTTCTAGTCTTGTCTTTATGGGGCCCTCACACACACACACGTTTCTAGTCTTGTCTTTATGGGGCCCTCACGTATGGATCTCACTCATAGTGATGTTACATCATTGGGACAACACCTGTCAGTATTTAAACTAGTGTTATTGCAGGTGTAATTCAACACTCTTCAAGCTGCTGCATGTTCAGAATGAGTATTTTGGATGTAATGCATTGCAGCATCATATTTGTGTCTGTGACACTAGCTGTTACCTCTAGAAAAGATATGTGCATGCTCTTATATTTCAGCTGTGCTAGATGAGAAACTGTTTTCACACGAGCTGACTTTTGTTACTTGTAAATGTCTGAAACGGTAAACAAAAAGGTCAGTTCTTCATTGTTTTCTGTTTTTTTGTCTGATTTCCAGGGACCAAAGCAGCAGACTTCTGATCTAGAGACCAAGACATCCCTAACAGAGCACTCTTCCCATGAGGACTTCAAAGATTCTGCCCTCACACAGGTAAATGAGTAGTTTGAGGAGTCAACATTATTCAAGTCTTGCCCTCATGCTGCATGTCAAGCGCTCACACACACACACGTTTCTAGACTTGGCCTTATGGGGCCCTCACACACACACACGTTTCTAGTCTTGGCCTTATGGGGCCCTCACACATACACACGTTTCTAGTCTTGGCCTTATGGGGCCCTCCCTCAAACTAATGAATTCACAGATAAGCTCTTACACACACGTTTCTAGTCTTGGCTTTATGGGGCCCTCACACACACACACGTTTCTAGTCTTGTCTTTATGGGGCCCTCACGTATGGATCTCACTCATAGTGATGTTACATCATTGGGACAACACCTGTCAGTATTTAAACTAGTGTTATTGCAGGGGTAATTCAACACTCTTCAAGCTGCTGCATGTTCAGAATGAGTATTTTGGATGTAATGCATTGCAGCATCATATTTGTGTCTGTGACACTAGCTGTTACCTCTAGAAAAGATGAGTGCATGCTCTTATATTTCAGCTGTGCTAGATGAGAAACTGTTTTCACACGAGCTGACTTTTGTTACTTGTAAATGTCTGAAACGGTAAACAAAAAGGTCAGTTCTTCATTGTTTTCTGTTGTTTTGTCTGATTTCCAGGGACCAAAGCAGCAGACTTCTGTTCTAGAGACCAAGAGCACTCTTCCCATGAGGACTCCAAAGATTCTGCCCTCACACAGGTAAATGAATGATGTTGACTCCTCAAACTACTCAAGTCTTCCCTCATGCTGCATGTCAAGCGCTCACACACACGTTTCTAGTCTTGACCTTATGGGGCCCTCCCTCAAATGCTCGCTCTGTCAAACTAGATAAATATTTGCTATTATTAGGAGCATGTTTGTGCTAATATTAACTCTTAATGTGTATTTTTTTTTTTTTATTATTTAGGTATTTACTACCAACGGGTTTGCCCTAGTGAACTATTCCGAAAGTGAGGAGACGGATGAGGATTATATTAAAGACAGCCCTCCCACTCCACACTGTGATTTTGTTCAAAAGAAGAGGAATTCAAACATTCAGGTATGCCTCAGATACTGTACTTTAAAGGGGTGGTTTACTGCTTTTTTTCTTTGCTTGATTATGTTTATGGGGTGCAATATAACATGTCTTCGTGTTTCGTTTGTTAAAAAACGCCTTATTTTTCATATATTTCACCTTTATTGTAAGCCGCTTTCTCCTCTGTCATTTGAACGACTGGTTGACTTCCTGATTCTCTGAAACCACTCCCTCAGAAGCAGGCGATGGGCTCAGATTGGTAAGCTGGGCCGGTGTGTTGTGATTGGCTAAACTGCGTACTGCACGTTGCGCGGAAACGTCACGCCCATTCCCTTCACGAGCGACAGCTGCATGAGCTCCGGTCAAATGTAAATAATGGTGTCAATATTTCCGTATCAGTTTGAGCCAGAATCAGACCCAGAAAGCGGTAATGAAAAGAGTCAAGCAGAACCTCCCCAAGCATGGCTCTTACAAACGTTTCTGAATGGAAGTTTGCTGTTGTGATTACATATCATTTTTTGAAGTTTGTACCCGTTTGTCTTATACACACAAAATAACATCGAACTAACTGGCTACTAACCAAACAGCGTTGGCTTGTGTTTACGTTCTTGATCAAATCTAAAAATTACATCAAGTATACATGGAAAATACATTTACAAAATTAGTACATAATTACAAATTCGGGTCCAAAATGTTTGTACGCGTTTGTCAAAGACACACGAAATAGCATTTAACTAACTGGCTACTAAAGCCAGCGTTGGCATTTGTTTACGTCCTTGATCAAACTAAAACATTACGTCTGAAATTATACATGCAAATACATTTAAAATGATGAAATCTTACTCACAGGTTGTGGCCCAACAGCTGCTGCCTCTGTTTTTAAAGCTGGAACTGCTCCATGTTTTAGTAATAGTTTCTGTGTGAATCCGGCATTGAACTCGTGTAGATTCTGGAAGCTGTCTTCCGTAAAATGCGCAGCACAGAGAGCTGAATTAGGATTGTAATTGTCAGGAACATAATCAAACATAAATTTTAACCATTGCTGATGAACTACAGCGTCCGTAGGAAGCCCGAACACAGAAGACCTGACAGCTGGGTGAAAATAACACCGTTTCGACGGCATGACTACAACTCTCCACTATAACTCTTCCTCTTCGACAAAGCCGCAGAACATGGCCTTGCCCCCTTTCTGCATGTTCCAGAGGGAGGGGTTGATGGGTTTATTTCGTATGCAACCCGGGAAGTAGTTCGTTGTAGTCCCGTATGAGTCGTTTTTGTAGGCATTAAACTTCCTGATTTTTAAAAGACGATATCTCCGCTTACGTTGAACTTTCAGCGCAGCAACTTTGCAGATACTGTCCATGCACCAACAGCAACGTTACACACTATTTAAAATGAAAAAAGTGAAATCGCAGTAAACCACCCCTTTAAAATGCTGCTGTTTCTATAAATGGTTCAAACGTCCTTCCCCTGTGACTCATTTTAATAGAATGTAAGCCAAAATGTATAACATGCCTTGAAATTGAAACTCCTTTTTTGCAGGTGGCTGGAGTGGCTAATTTTTCTGATCTTCTGATTGACTCGAGTGAGAGTATAATAGATGGAAACTGATCTGCAGTCAGACAACGAAGTTGCTCCAAAAAAACATTTTGGTATGCCTCTGACATTCTGGATACAATTTCTACCTAAATATTTCCCCTGTATATGATTTCAATAGAATATGAACAAAATACATAATTGCACATGAAATAATTACATTTTTGCAGGTGAGTAGAGTACCAGATTTCTGTGTTCCTCTTAATGAGTCGAGTGATGACCGCACGGGTGAGCCTTCCACTTCCATGTCTGGAATGGCTTCACAAAGGCCAAGGAGATACTGTCACAGTCCTGTAAGCCTCATTTTTTCATACATTGTTACTTAATGCTTAGTGCTAACCAAATCCTCTTTCACTTGCTCTGGTCTCCTGCTTATTTTAGTGAGCCTGGTATTAGTTGTTGAGAGTAGTACCATTTAAAGGTTCTCTAAGAATGTGAAGTACTTTACGAGGGATGTCACTGTAAGGAAATGTTCACACGGTGAATAAACTTGCAACAACACTGTATTACCAATAACAGTGGCAGTGGGCGCTTTTTACTTTTGATTTCACAATCATGCGAACTTGGATTTAGAGTATTAAAATGGCTATTAAATGTGTGCTCGCTTTTTGCTTTTGAATTCTCGATCATTGAATTTCGTTCTACTACAGAACTTGACCAATTGGCCGATTTCCTTGGGCATAACATTGAGGTCCACAGAAAGCCCTACCGCCTTCCAGAGGGCACGCTCCAGCTAGCTAAAATAAGCAAAGTTTGTTTAGCGCTGGAACAGGGACGGCTAGGAGAATACAAAGGGAAGAATCTGGATCAAATTCAGCTTGATGTGACTGGTATTAAGTCTTTATTTTTATTAAGGAAAGTTAAAAAGCATAGCATTGTCCGTCTATAAATTGTTCTCTTTTAGAATAGTAGATAGTATTTGATAAGTAATAGAATAGAATAGAATAGAACAGAGTAGAAGTATTTGATGAAGATGGCAGGTGTTATTGTTATAATGTGACTAACTAGACAATTTTAGTCTATTCAGCTATTTATGTAGTAATTTTGTATACTCTTGTCAGATTGATTTCAGTTTTACAACTCATTCATATTCTATTACTTGCCGTTTTTAGAGACTGTTGACATGGATGGGTGTTCACAAGAGAAAGGCATGTTTGTCTGATTTAAAAAGAAAAATGGTTATGAAAGATCTCATTTAAATTAGGCAATTAAATGTAGATGTTATTGCTCAATCTTTATGGGATTCCACGTAGGGGTGTGCGATATGACGATTTTTGATCGTGGACGATAAAAATGTCTCCACGATCTGCTTTTGAAGAAATATCATAGTATCGTGCTCCAGCGCACATTCTATCAGTTGCAGTTCTTATTCCTCCGTCTCAATATACTGTACATTATTCGGATCTTCTTTAAAGCCTTGCCGGTTAAATGTTTTATTCACGCGTTGGTCTGCTATGCGCTTTTTCTGAGCCCGTACACTAGGCTTGGGCGGTAATACGGTAATATGGTATACCGCGGGATCTAAAAATAGCAACGGTATCAGTTTCAATACCGTTATACCGTCATAAAAACAATGCACTTATATAGGAGACGAGGATTAAATATTAAATATAATTTATCTAATGCCTAAAAATGCGTATGCTTGGTTGTCATCACGTGACAGCGTGGAGGAGAAAGAGAGAGAGGAGGAAAGATGGCGAGTCGCGCACCAAGTGACCAGGGTAGGGTAGCACCAGCCATTCGTAAGTTCTTACTTAAATTAGAATGTTAAGTTCACACTAGAGGCTAGTAACTACTTGCTAGTTTGCAACTACATTTGTACTTACTTCGGTTGCACCAGCTGTTCGTTAAGCAGGACGTAGCTAGTAGTTCTTAAGCTCTCCGTAAAGTAATGCGTAGTCGCATAAAATGACGTTTACCCTAAATCATCCAATAGAAACCTTCAAATACGCAAGCTGAACTTGTTTAAATGTTATTGATCTTAATTAATCCTTCATTCTAACTTCTTTCGCCTCACGTATACTAACGGTAAAAACAAGTTTCCATTAATAACGATACATTAATAACATTAGTCTATATGTAAGCTATTTTTATATGTAAATAACATTCAGAAACTGTAATTGAAATAAATAAGGATCAATAAATACTGAAAGAAAGAAAAAAACATAAGAAATGCCATTTATTTATTATTTCATCTGACATGCGCAAACACGGACCGAAGTGCACAGAGGCGCGCTGTAGATGGGGTGTTGAAGACGGGCTAAAAAAGAAACAAAGTACTTTTATTCACATATTGTTCTCTCTCTTAATATGTACGTGAGTGTAAATGTCAGCAGCATCATATATGCCTAAAGGATTGGAGGTTGTCAGGTAAAAGAAGAGCATATTGATGCAATTCACTCAGTCTGCTATTTTATTCCAACCGTTACTCCTGACCAGACGCGTCCGTAAATATTTAGTTTATACGTAGAGTTACACTTCAACTAAGTGTAATGGTGCAACGAAAAAATATTTAGTAGTCCGTAAGTTGTAACTTAATGCCCATTTACGTCAAAACTAGGCTAGGTTGTAACTTGCGTTCAGTTCGTGCAACCGGCCCCTGGGTCTCGAAAAAAACACAACTTCTGCAGTTTGGCAGTATTTCGGGTTTCGACCGAACGAGAAGGGAGAGGCGGTAAATACGGACGAGGCAATTTGCAAATTGTGCAACAAAAAGGTGACCGCGAGAGATGGAAATACTTCGAACCTAAGGTGACACTGTCTGAGCCTTATGTCATAATTTTTTTATTATTCACGGTAATACCGTATACCGAGGTAAAATAGGGAGGAGGTTTGACGGTATCAAAATTTGGATACCGCCCAAGCCTACCGTACACCCGAAGCGCGCGTGCTAAAGCCTGTCAAAAAGCGCCTGATTACTGAACTAAGTTATCGTGTGCACTAATACTGTCAAAACACACAAGGTTTATATATAGACTCCGTTGCTTATGTCTAAAATGAGTAAGTAAACAGCTGAGAAAACGGATGCGTGTCTGTTAGATGCATGCATGTCTTAAAGGGGCAGTACTGAACATGCTACCGACTGTCATTAAAGGGATAGTTCACCCTAAAATTTAATTTCTGTCATTATTTACAAACTCACATGTTGTCCCAAACCTGTATTAATTTCTTTCTTGTGCTGAACACAAAAGAAGATATTTTGAAGAATGTGGGTAACCAAATAGTATCTGGTCCACATTGACTTTTGATGGAAGGAAAAAAAAAAACTATGGAATAAGTCACTGGGGACCAGCAACTGTTTGGTTCTCCACGTTCCTCAAAATAGCATTTATGTTTAGCAGAAGAAACTCATTCAGGTTTAAAGAAACTTTTGAGTGAGTAAATGATGGTATAAATATAAAACACTTTTTTTATTTTGGGGTTAATTATTCCTTCAATGTTAATAAAACACCAAAACACAAAGAGAAACATGACTCACTACTCATGACTGACAAACGTTAATACAGTTGATTTAATAGGAATCAATCTATATAGTGTTTTATTTTTATATTTGTTGATTCAATTTCTCGAACGCTCCTGCTAAATGAAACTGTACCTGAAAATAAAACACTGTTTTATTTGTATAGTATGTGTATTTGTAATGTCTATCTTTGTTCTCATTTTTTAATAACAAAGATAAAATAATGACAAAGATTTTTATCTTCACCCACTTTGGCCTAAATATCCCCGCCATTCTTTTTTTAATATTTTTGTTATCTTGAAAGGTTTTGTCTTTATAATAGGGAAATTAGTTTGGCTGTAATGCTCAGATGACTTGCAAAATAGTAAAACCAACATGACAAAGAATCGTGATAAAATCGTTGAATCGTGATTTTTCTTAAAGATATCGTGATATTATATTTTTGCCATATCGCCCACCCCTAATTCCACATATGTGGTTGTTGCATTAATATAACCTTTTAGTTTAAATGTAGAGTTGTCATGTTTTAGACATGCTGCATGTAAGTAAGCTACAGCACATGTATAGTTATCCAAAGGTAGTCGATCTCCACAGCCGTTGTGTCCTGTAGCTGATGCTTCATCCCATCGCTCCAGGGCTATTGCCACTGTAATGTGTTCTGTAAGTTGCTTTAAGGAGAAAGTATCTGCCAAAGGCATACATTTAAATTGTGCTACCAGTGAGAGTGCAAGTCTGATTTAAACCGGAGCTCTCTACCACTGCATTGTAGAATTATGGAAACCATGTGAAATTTGTTGTTCAATTCGATTGGTTTATTTGTATAGGGCTTTTCACTAGGGCTGCACAATATATCGAAAATATCGCAACAGCTTGCAATAACTGGGGTCATGAACAAAAGACAAAGTTTTGTAGCTTTAATAAGTATCAGGATATATTTAATTCATACAGTAAAAACTAAGCAATGTTTTATTTTTACATTTTATGATTCAGTATTTTATTAAATAAAGCTAATGTAGGATAACCTGAAACCCTGTGGTTCACACTGATGTTAAATAACACTTCTTATACTACAGTAAAACACTGATGTTCACTTTCAGAATTTATAAGGATGTTTTCTTGTCATAAAAAGAATGTGAAACCTCATGTAGGTTATATAATTTAAAATATATTTTAAAGATAATTTAATTTTTTTTTTTTACACACTTTAAGCATTATCGTATCAAATATCGCATTATTTAATGAGTTATCGCGCATCGCATTTTTCTTCAATATCGTGCAATATTGATTTTTAAACACCACTGTTACATAATAGTCTTCACTGAAGTCAGCATCACAAATGACATCTTAACAGAGATGATACATTTTTAAAAAAACAAACTAAAAGTAATAAAATAATAAAAAATAAAATAACACATGGATCAAGTGTACAGTTTTACAATAAGCACCACGCTCTCATCTGGTAGCAATATATTGCACGTATTTTCCCCATTTCGCCACATATTTTCCCGCCCTGTCATTGATGTTGAAAGAGTTTTTCATATGATGCCACCTTCGCCAACTCCGTGCTAGAGGGCTCTAGGGCTCACCTGGGTTCTTTCAGTTTCTCATTATTATTTGCTTTCCGATCATTATAAAATAAATAAAGTCCGCTGCTCCACAGTTCGATGTCATTTGTGGATCATTCAAAACATACAACCTCGGACAGAACTCCAAGCTCGTCCGGGTGATGTTTTCAATGCGCTCATGAATCTTTAGCCAATAATTCTGAATCATGGGACATTCCCAGAGCAGATGAAGAAGAGTTCCTTCCGACAGCTCTGCTTTTCACAATACATATCATCTGCAAGACTCGTGCCATATACTGAATATTTCTAAACTTGTACTGTTGATCATTGCTCTGTCACCATGACACAATGTTATGCATGATAGATCCTAATCCAGGCAGTGTTGCTTACAGTTAGTTTATATTTTGATTTGTCTTTTTCTTTAATAAACTTGTTTTATTTAATTTTTTGCACTCAGATGACTTTATTCCAGAAGC